>CAJUYG010000804.1:113005-128119 GCA_910591675.1 Galerucella calmariensis
GGCTTATTGATGTCTTCACCACCGTGGTGTATATACAATTTTTTCCACTACTTGCCAAATTTAAGACAAAAATTAAAAATAATTGACATTATACACTATTTCAATGCTGAAATATACTTACCAAAGGATCTTTAATAAAAAACGGTGCATATCAACTTCTTTACTGTTGTTATTACAAGACAAGCTCTTCTTGGCATTACCGGGACGGCATCTATGGAAGCCCTTATTGGCATTCTTCCTTTGGAATTTTTTATAATTGCTGAAGTGATGATGGAAATTTTTACGCTGGAAGTCATATGGTCTCCTAACAATGTTCAAGAAGGATACACTGATAAAACCGGTGCAATACTAGTTTGGGGAATATTTTCGCTAGACCAAATAGTGACCTATCTTGTGATTGCCTTAATAGATAGATGAATAGATACCTTTATTGAAATAGGTACATCCTAATATACAGCAACATCAATATAAACACAATTCATATAAATATCCACAATATTTGTTTATAAGTACTAACTACATTATTAATATACAAAAATACATAATAATTGGTACCTAACAATTTGGTATCATCCTAATGGTCTCTTAAATGGCTTAATAAATTATTTTTAAACAGAATAAGACTTGTAGAAGAATTTACATTTTCAGGTAACTGTTGAAGTAATAAATCCTTTAAAAGTTAATGTTTTAGTATTAGACTATGAGCCCATGGGGAAAAAAGTGTCGCGATTTGAAACAGCAGCAAACCCATTTAGAACGATAGTTTATCATGCACCATCGGTTCCAGCACTATGGCGTACATTTTCTCTTGTGCAGAAATGCGCAGTGGAAAATTGAACATTTTATTTTTCACCCCCTGAAACCGTGATATGAAACTGTACGTTGTTTGTAACATTTGATAGTAGAATCATAGGAGATCGATCCAGACTCTGACGTTCAAAAATAATCGTTCGGAAAATTTCATTTGAAACTGTACCGGATTTGTTTCTGTAGATTATACAACATATAAATAAAGATTTGACACTAGTGCCGTACAAAAAAAAAAGATGTGTGAAAAGCCGAGGGGAATTGTTTATTTTCCGAGATTTTCCTACTTAAAAATGGTCATCTGAAACTGTACAGCATCTACATAGTGCAATAGGTTGCTTTTAGAATAAAATAATAATAAAAAATAATGTACACAAATAATAGTGTGGAAAGTGTGAAGATGTGAAGTCAAATCAATAAAATTTCTGCAAAACTAATCTTAAAAACAAAAATAAGTTATTTTCTTTGTAACTGATTTATTTTTGTAAGCGATATAGTATATTATCTGTTTTAAACCTGCAAATTTCAAATAGTCCAGCAGATCTTATCATTACTTTGGCATTGACATAGGTGACCTATTATATCTTATCGTTATATACTGCATACATTATATTTAACATTGAACTTGTTACATACACGTGCTAGCGGTTATCTTGATTGGAATCATTATACTTGGGAATCAAAAGTGGATTATAGACAACGGGGAATTATTTATAATAATAAATATCTATTATTAAGCAAAATTACAAATCAAATACAAAAAAATACAGTAACACAAGCCTAAACGTAGTTCGCAGATGAGGATTTTATCAACAAGTTGCAGCAACTCAAATATTATTTTCAGAGTATTATAAAAAGATAATTTTTACAATTTTTTTCAAATATATAACGAGATTAAAAAGTTATAGATAACCAAAAAAGTACAATAAATGAAAAGAATAGTATTGGTACACAATTTGATGGACATTACAAAAAAAAATTCACTGTATAAGGTGCTGAAAAAGCACAAACAGAAACAGTTTGAAAAATAAGGAAAAAATAATTAATAACAAAGCTAAAATGCGATAAGTTCTCTCTAAATAAGTACAAAAGTTGACGATAAACAGGACATTGGAAGATATACAGGGTAGAAGTAAAGTAGATTTTTGACTAAAAATTTATGATTTGAACCTACATACTTCAATAAAATGTTAATGATAAGAGAGATGCAGGGCGTTAAGAGTGAAATTTTAAAATTTGAACTACGCATGCGTATCTAGGAATTCCCGAAGAGCTCTGAAACAGTTTGAACGAAAAGGATGTAGCTTGGGTCGGGGCAGAGGGTATGGTCACATTTGAAGATCTGTTAGATCCCGAGCTTGACACCGAAGGTGGAGGAATTTTCTCCAAAAATTATAATGAACTTATGCATTTTTTTTAAGACAGCACGCTGTCATACAAAATCGGTTAGAACGGAAATCCTAGAGAGGTTACCCGTATCAGTATGCTTCCATCTTGATAGTTTACTAAGAAAATAAAACCCTCAAAACCTTTAAACTTGATGGCAACAATATAGAATGGAGACAAGAATTCAAGTATCTAAGTTTGTCTCTAGACAGTAAACTCCTGTGGAACAAACACGGGAAGAAGATTACACAAAAAGCAAAAACTGCTCTAGCGGTGTGCAGGTATCTGGCAGGGAGAAACTGGGGCTGTGGCCCAAAAATCCTAAGCTGGATGTACACTGCTACAGTGAGACCAATTATTACTTATGGTGCCATTGTTTGGAGCAGTAGAACTAGCCATAGTAGTGAATCTCAACCTCACACCCCTAAATATGGTGGTGGTAAGTGTGGCAGAAGGATTAAAATAAAGACTAAGTGGGATTCATTGGAAAAAAACCACCTCTTCACTTGTTAGAAATCAGACAACTTGGGACATGCTACACGATGGTATGATGAAAAAGTATAACTTTTCAAAGAAAGTTACGGAGTTAAGCAACAAAAAGGGATGGGATCCAAATACAATTACCATACTTGGGAAGAATGACATTTAATGGTATAAAAGCGATAGAAGGAACTGGGATAGGAGTGAACGGGACAGTCACCAAACACACCGAAAGCTTGGGGAAAATCACAAGTATGTTTCAAGCGGACATTCACGCTATAAGAAAGTGCGCCCAATTCATTATTGATGAAGGATACAGATGGCAAAGGATTATCGTAATGTCGGATAGTCCAGCAGCCATTAAAGCATTGAACTTTTTTGTGATCAGTTCCAAAATGGCGTAGGAATGCCTGGGCAAAATCAATGAACTAGTCACCTTACTGTGGATTCCAGGATACACAGAAATAAAATACATTACGTTTGGATTTAAAATCCCCAGACTGTATCACATTCACTTCGATGATTTGGATACACAAATAAATATTTAACTCATATTTTACGGCTAACACGCGACGAGCCCATGAAAATTCAAGGCCAAGGTTATTGATTATTTGCCGCATTATCGTCATTTAAGGTTTTTATGAAGTGATGATAAATAAAGGCTGTTAGGCCAGGAGTTGGAAAGTTTTGAAAATAACTACAGCACAAATTTTATTGTAGGTATGTGAGAATATTCATGTATGTTGGGAAAATTGAAGAATTAAAACTGTAGCTTCTTGACAAACTTACTTTGAATTTGAAGGTGACAAAACCAATTCTCAGGGCTTTGTTATCTGATGTAAATTGGGATAGAGAAATTATATTCCAATAAAAGCCAAAAAATGGAATGCGCCGCTAATTTTATTTAAAAAAACATTTAAGAAAAATCAGGTAGCTTTTAACTGTTGTTACTGTTGTTATCTGCCTTTAAACAAATAGATACCATATATTTTGAATATACTTTTTTACTGAATATAGTAACCAATAAAATTACTTAATTTCATGTGTCAAATTTCATCCAATCACCGTTGTATTACAGCGATAATACCCTACATGTGGTGTTTTCAGTTTGGTGTTTATTTTTTATTAAAAATTAATTGAACGTCACACTGACAACTGGATTAAAAATGTCGCGATGGTATTGCATCTAAGTATTGCATCTAACGATTCAATTAATTCACCAATTGTACTTTTCACAACTGTAGTTTTAAATAAAAATTAATGATATTGGTTTGATTAAAACTAATAAGTTTTGCATTGCAAAATTTTAAACGTCAGATTGACAATCAATTTTTAGATATCTACAGAGTCAAAAATTATCTTATCGAATACTTCTCGGGCCTTGATGAATATTCAAAATTTTGTCAAAGAGAATGCTTCAAGCGTGTTGCTCAAGGTGACATTACACTCTTCCATGGTACTATTTTTCATTAAACTTTGGAAAATACCATCAAATTTGTTTTTTGCCGACGCCATATTGACAGTTTGCAGAATTTCGGTGCTAGGTGGCAGATCGTGAAACTAAATTGAAATGAACAGGCTTGGCAAGTCATCGAATCAAGTAATTTTCCTAGCTGTTTAACACGTTAATCGCCATGACGCCTCACGTTTAGGTTTCAGGGCTTGTGATCAACCAGGCTCTGAAACACGTATGTAGGGTGTCACGATGTGCATCCACTTGGAAGCTTGTTGCCCGGTTATTGGGCTTCAAAATACTCTGCAATATATGTAGTATATTTAAGAAGGGCCTGGGGGACCCTACTAAACTAAACAATGAGCCTGGAAATTTTTGTATTTTGTTTTCCATAAAACTGGATTTTATTGATTGTAAGGAAAAGCCTGGAGTATTAGAACAAAATTCGTATACTCTGAATCATCAGAAATCGTACTATCACTATCCAAAGACAAACTGGACTGGAAGTCGTCAGATGAATATTTATTTATTAACTGAGTCAATAATTTTGCTTGGGCTTGTAGAAACTTTTTTTCAATCTCCATTTGGGCGATTAACGTGTAATCAAAAGACTGGATATCATTCAGGCTGCTAGTTGAACTGCGCTGTTCAGTCAAGATGCTAGGTTGTTGATTGAATGGCTAATTGGGCTTAATCTTTCTAATTATCAATTTATTCTCGCTTTTGTAATCTGTGTATTTATATTTATCATTTAACCTTAGTTAAATAACTGTGGATTCCAGGACACACCGAAATGGCAGTAAATGATACAGCAAAGATGGGGACTAAAGAAGAATCCAAGAAAGCTTATAAAAATTTTACCGAAAATCTTGAATCTGACATTAAAAACAATCCTAATCGGTTTTGGTCGTTTGTTAATTCCGCAAAGATTGGTTCCTCTATTCGTGCTTAAATGGTATATGAAAATTTTGAATATAATGGCCCACAGGAGGTGGTTGATGGATTCACTTCATTTTTCTCCAATAATTTTACTCCGTCGGGCACCTTCTCTCATCACGACAGTCATAATAACAGTCAGAATATTTTAAGTATCAGAGAATTTTCTGAAAACGAAATTTTAGTGGCTGCTAAGAAACTTAAGCCCAAACAGACAAATGGACCCGATTTAATACCGGCTTTCTTAGTCAAGGACTGTGCGTATACTTTGTGCAAACGCCTCTATAGAATTTTTAATCTCATTCTCAATCTTAGGAAGTTTCCCGATTGTTAGAAGGTTTCTAGGATTTGCCCTATATTTAAAAAAGGCTTAAAGAATGACATAAGTAATTATCGTCCAGTAGCTATTCTAAACAATTTCGCCAAAGTGTTCGAAATAGTCGCCCATAATCACCTTGCGTTTCATGTCAGTAATATCATCATACCCAAACAACATGGTTTCATATCTGGTAGGTCCACAATTACGAATTTTGCGTAGCGTGCGTGCGATATGGCCATCTTATCCACACTAGTTGCACAAACTACAATTTCTTTCAAAATATGCCATTTTACATTTAAAAACTATCTGCCAAATGTCAAATCAATTTATCAATCCATTTTAAAGTTATCGAATTAAAGCATTCAAGCTTTCAAAATTTCAACACTCTGTATTTCGAAAAGTAGCTAGACCCCTTAATCGCGCAAAAAAAATTATGGAAATAATAGTAAAAATTTATCCGAACAAATTCAAGTAGATCACTAGCACTGCGAATACCAGCTTTGCATAGAATTTCAATATAGCATCGGTGGTTCAGTGGTTAGAATGCTCGCATTGCACGCGGGCGGCCCGGGTTCGAATCCGGGTAGGAGCATATTTATTATTATGAATCGCTGCTTCATAAACGAGAGAGAGACTAAGGAGGCACAAGCACGCAAAAGCAAGGCACATAACGAAGCAATGTAACATAACGTAGCGTAACGTAACGCGTAACGGTCAGATCTTTTGCGTCGCGACCCCTGGTCGCTCAAACATAACCTGGCGTAAAGAACTAAAGTTCCAATAAATAAATAAATAAATAAATAAAATAAATAAAACGATAAAATTAGCTCCATTTTTTCTAATCACAACTTTCAAGGTATTTTTTTATCAAGCCTGGCCTAAATTTGTTATAAATGTCACTTCAATTAAAACATGCCTGTCAACATTATTGTTCAATTCTATTTTTCCCATTGTTACAGATAGTCGCTTAAGGAGTTGTTATTATTGCGAATTTGGATGCAAATATTTTGTATCGAAAAAACACGTGGGTATAACAAGGTTACCGTTTAAATGCGATTCATATTATTCGATGTAGTTAAATCCTATACTTGATTTTCTAATCAAAAATACGCCGTAGTAAAGTGACATTCAAACTTTTTAATCAGCAACATAATAAATGTGACTAATTGTTTTCCTTATCAAAGATCAAGAACTTTAAAGGTATTTTACTAGCAGAGTAGTTGTGTTGGTACAGATATTGACAGTAGTGACCTACATCAAATATTTATAATTTGTGTAGTTCTATTTTTCATTTTTCAAAATATGCCATTATATTTTATATTGAAAGGGGTAAATGTATCACTTATATGAGCGCGTGTTAGGAAAAACGCTTGGACACATCGATTTGTATTTTTGAATGCGCATTTAAAAGAAATTATATAAGGTGTGTCATGTAACAGAGGCACTAAAGGAGCTAATACTTGCATCTGCAAGCGCAAATAAATGAGAGCCTACAACAACAGGCAGATCAGGATCTACAGTGACAGTCAAGCTGTCCTTAAAGCACATCTGGGTTCTAAGGTCTAAGGTAACATCTTGGCTGGTATGGGAATGCGACTCGGAACAGTGTAACACTGGAGTGGGTCCATGTCACAAAGGAATCGCTGCAGCTCTGGACCTTAGCAAATAATAAATAAGAATGCAGCCTTTCCTTATTGAAGATACTCCTCTACTCGGTTAGGTTAGATTAGCTTAGCAAACTCTTGGTGAAGGAATGAAAAAATTCCCACCAGAAGCCCTCATGTATCCTATACAACATGGAAGGAATAGAAGTCATTTATGAAGTATAAAGTAACAAAATAACAGTAAGTATATAATAACTTATGCTTTTTAATCTGTGTTCACATATTGGTTTGAAAAACACTCATAATCTGTACAAATTAATTGTAGGTAATTTTTTCTAATGGTGCTATTTATATATTTTGACATTTATGTTATCTAGACTTTACTATCGACCTGAAATTGATTATTTTCAAATCAACTTTAAAATAAAAAGTATGATTATTGTTTTTAACATTTAACTTCTATGTTATCATATCAGAACATTTTATCATCAAATTTTAATGAAACAGAAAAAGAGGAAAGTAGAACAAAAAGGAAAGATAAGTACACTACAATACGATGACAGTTTCGGTGCAAATTTTTTACTTCTAATATTATTTTGCTACTATCTTAAAACGAAAAAATGTCAGGAGGTAGTTTAGGGAAATATACCTATTGCTTCTTTTGAAATCGCCAATTTTGTTCAATTTTTCAGAATAATTGGTTCATTATTTGAAATATATTACATAAAAAGGGTGAATGGTAGATCGTTAACACAAAAATTTATAATGCCTATGAGTGAAATTATTTATCTGTCATTAAATTTATACTTTAAAACTTATTGAAAATGACTGAAATTTCTAAAGGTTGATTATAGTTACTTACGTAATTAGTGGGATATGGACATTATTAACGCACGCATGTGAAGTTTGCACGACGAGGCTGTAGGCCGAGTCGTGTAATCACATAAGTGCGTTAATAATTCCTATCCCACATATTACGTACACAATTTTATCTACAACTGTTTATTAGTATTATTAACAGTATATCATTAGATTTTATTGAAAAAACTTCAATTCAACGTATTGTTATTAATATTGACTGCAAACATGAGGTACTGTAGATCATATTTTGTGACCATAGCAACAAAGACAAGCAGGGCTATGGAAATAAAATAAATTAGTGATGTCATCAAATCGTCAAAGTTGACTGAACAAAAAATCTTTAGAAATAAGTTCTAGCGAAGACAATCTCCCTTCGGATATTGAAAATGCAGCTTCCAGTGTTATTTTAAATATTTAATTCTGGTATTAATATGTTTCTCATTTGAAACAGGGATTAAGACAAGGTGGAGCTCTAAGCCCAACTTTATTCAAAATTTTCATGGACCACATAATAAAGCAAAGAAAAACAGATACACAGGAACTTTCTGTAGGTATGAAGCAACTTAGACCAGTTAAGATACGTTAATGTGCATTTGCTGCATTTGCTAGTTATAATGGCCAATACAGAGAAAGGTCTTCAAAAAAATATAGATACATGGAATAGAACTCTAAAATTGAATGGAATGAAAATAAATGCAAATAAAACAAAAATAATGATGATAGCAAAAAATCAAGAAAGGTTGAACATAACAATTAACGAAAGTATAATGCAACAGGTTACCCACTTTAAATACTTAGAAACAACAATTGACAGCACTGGTAAACAAGATAGGGATATTATGGAAAGAACAGGAAAAGCCATAAAAACTTACCACATGTTGAAACCAGTATTTATCAATAAGAAGGAAATCTCAAAAAGAACCAAAATGACAGTATTCCAAACAGTTTTTAGACCGATACTTACTTATGGCAGCGAAACGTGGGTATTAAACCAGAAAATGAAGAGTACAATACAAGCTATAGAAATGAAATACCTGAGATCTGTGAAAGGAATAACTTAACAAGGTAGAATAAAGAATGTAGACATAAGAAAGGAGCTAGAAATAAAGTCCATGCTAAATTATTTAGAAGAAAGACAACTGAACTGGTGGGGACACCTACAGCGGGAGGAGGATACTAGACTAGTTAAAAATGTATGGGAAGAAAAGGTGATTGTTAAAAGAGACAGAGGTAGACCCAAAGAATCCTGGGATAACAACATAGCCAAAACATTGAAGGAAAGAGGAAAAACAATTACAGAAGCAAAACAATTAGCAAAAAATAGGAAAGAATGGAAAATTTTTGTTGAATCTTGAAATTTTGAGAAATCTCCCTACACCGAAAGGTAGAAGGGAATTTGATTATTGAGCACATAAATGGATTTTGACTTCCAGAATCTAACAGATCCTTGGTTCCAATAGGACGTCCTTTACGAGAGTGCAACTAAATTAGCAGAATTTTTGGGGTCCTCATGTAATGTGCAAAACTTGAAGGCGTTTTTAAATTCCAAATAACTGTATTCCTTTTTCGAATTTTCTGTCTATTTCATTGACGCTAGTGACCTGCGTGGTTTGTGAGTATTAATAATGAAAAAATGACAGTAGGTATATTTTTTCCGTACCCTTTATATCATGTGTGCAAATTTTATAATTACTTCATTATTTGGATCTAAAAAACTATCTGTTATTCGCATTCTGAAAATATAGAAATTTTCCCGACTGTTTTTCCCATTTGTTTAATTGAAATCAGTCTAATTTTTGGGGGAATTCCATCATTATCTATATCAAAATAGCCATAATAACCTTCAGGAAACCACAGTTTGTCGCATTTAAATTATTAAACGCAGTAAATAAACGTTGTGAATGTGAATGAAAAAGTGCAGCAGTAAAATTTTTCTACAGTTTTATAAGTTTATCTTCTGTAAGTTCCTTGTGGCATTACTTATTCTTTTGGGAATCAAACCACAATAATGTTTTTTATTTTTTATTTCGACGTTTCGGTAGCGTTCCAGCTACCGTTGTCAAGATTAACCAGTAACAAAAATTAATAAAATAATTTTTGGTCCCTATCTGACACAGACACAACGAAAAAATATGACAACTAGACAATCAATAATATTTTATTGTGGTTTGATTCCCAAAAGAATAAGAAAAAAAATTATAAGTTCAATTGTCAGATATTTAGTTCTTAGGAAGTTTATATTCAATGACAACCCCAAATTAACTTCCTACTCAATTGATTATATTTTAATGAGTATCATAAGCAGTAAGTGATTTATAAATAAACAACTTCTGTATCTGTATCTGTAGGGTAGGGAGGGTGAGTGTAGGCTCCCAGCATTTAGGCCACATGTGACCCATTGTACATCCTCCCGAGGAGTTGTCCTCCTAGATCATCGTCCATCCGGTCCTTCCCAGGAAGGTGGACAGATCACTAGGAGACATCTCCTTAATATCGGAAGGTGTAGGCCAAGAGTCACCGAACACACACTCTCTTATTGACGATAACTCCGGACACTCTCATAAGACATGCCTGACAGTTTCATCTTCCTGTTCACACATCCTGCATAGAGGTGTGTCCACTAGCCCCACAGTATGGAGGTGTTTCCTTAGTTGACAGTGACCAGTCAGAAATCCTACTGTTAAACGTAGGTTTTTCCTGGTCATCGCTAAATATTTCTTCGGCGCCAGCTTCCCAGGGTCGCTCAGGTTGATCCTGGCAAGACTGCACCCTTTGATTCCATCCCATCTCTTAAGGGATTGAGCATGGGTGTAACGTTTGGCTAGTTCCGCAATTGTCGAAGTCGTTAGGCAAAACAACTTTATCACAGCAATCTTTCGTAAATTATCCCAAATAAGCTGTAATTTGATTTGAATTAAAAAAAACACAATAAAACTTTTTCTTGTTTTTCGGGAATCAAACCACAATATTATGCTTTTATATTTTCATTACGACGGTAGCGTTCCAGCTACCGTTGTCAACGATGCCATAATTATTGTTCATGATTCGTATTCCATACAACGACAATTATTTTTGAAGCAGTAGGTGCAGTTTGGTAAGCCTATCTGAAGCTACGCGGTGTCGAAAAGCGCTGAGGAAACAAGACTGAAGACCTATATGTAAATAGTCGGAATGAGAAGAGTCAAATCAACCCCTGTCAAAACTACGCTCATTACCTTTACTAGAAAAAAGGACCTTGAGAGACAACGTGCAGCTGTGTCTAAGACAAGTATCTGTGTATAATTCTGCGTACAAAACTAATCTGGAACTCACACCTACATGACAAAATAAATAAAGCAAAAATAGTTTTCATAGCTGCCAAGCGGACGATAGGAAACACATAGGGACCAAATCCACGGACCATACACTGGTTGTACACAACTGTGGTTACATATGGGGCTTTAGTTTGGTTGCCAGAAAAAGATCAGAGGAAAGTTGAGCTGTAGCTATCAAAACTTCAGAGGATTGCTATGAGAAGCAGCCCGTAGTAGAAATATGGACTCAAGTATAATAGATTCTAAACAATTGCAAACGCAGATGACATAGTTATTTTGCAGACCAGAAAATTTTAGACCAGACTATGCGATTTAGCGAAGGATGGGCTCAAATTAATAAAAACATGGTGTAAGGAGCACTCAATCACAGATCGAGTGGAAGCCAATTCGGGAAGTCGAACTTTAGAAATGTTATTCATAAAGAAAAGTTTTTAAATTTAAATCAGCTGTCAACCACGATTTTAAACTGGGTTGATCTTAAGTTGATCCAGTCGGAAACTTAATATTAATTCCTCTTCAACTAGTTTGAGGAATATTTTGCAGTGGTGCAACGCAAACTAGTATTTTTAAGATTACTTTATTCTTAAAGTAAACGGTGCAAACGAGCGTAAGTCTCGTTGTATTGTTAAAACATGGTGTGCAGAATATTTTCAGCAAATTCCATTTTTTTATGAGAATTCTCTACATAACATCATACGCAACATAACACAGCAACCATGCATGTGCTACTCGAAAAATAAAGAATCGAGAAGTTTAATGAACAAGTAGTATTCCTTTTTTTCTATTGATTCATTATTGAGGGTTACGATCTCAAAAAATAATAATTGGAGTAGTCGCTTCACTCCTCCATCTTTACTGTCCTCACTACTTATTGTACTATTTCAGCATGATAGCTGTTCATCAAATTCAACTCTGCTTATAAAAGGATGAATCTTTTTCTAAAATAAAATAGAATGAAGAGATGTTTTGAAGGTTATGTCAAATTATCGGAGAAAACATTTTTTAAATGGGTGCAAGAATTCTTCATTCTCGATTAAATTGACTGTAAAATGGAGCAGGTTTTGAGAACCTCAAGTTTTATTTCATATCATGGGGATTTTCAAAACAAGCAAAACTTTTGATCAATAATTAAATTTTTCACTGAAACTACAAATTATAATGTTTTTCCTTTACACATAATTTGTCCATAATTTCACTATAATTTGATAGTTCAACCTAAAGCTACCTACAAGTAAACACTAGGTTGAAGATATCTTGTCATGGATGAAAAATGGTCGTTCAATTACAGTTGTTTGAAACGTCGAGTGTTGTATAGTCAAACTTTTAATCTGGAAAATTCAATTATACAAACGCTTATAATTATAATTCACACACGCCACTGATTATCGCTTTCAATATTCCATCGTTTTGTTATAAAATTTCATTGGAGGTCATTTAACAAAGTTGTTTTCGAGCACAAAATGGAAAATATATTAATAAATCAATCGCACTTACCATCTTTATTCTCAAGGTTAAAAAAAATATCATTAAATGTCAACGAACAAGGTCAGAACGGAACAATTATCGTATAAAAATGTATTTGTTTTTACGTATTGTTATTATCGGTTTTACGTTTTACATTGCTAACTAATTATTTATTAATATTGGATGTGGACTTTATTTTTAGGTAGGTATTTATCTGAGGAACGATATGGGGGCGCGTTTTAATAACAAATATTAAAGTAAATTCATTATGTATTTGGACGAAATAATAAAGAAATGTAAGAAGGAAAACAAAAAATTTAACATTGACACATGGATCTTAACAAGGTAGAATAGTCGCGTCATTATACGCGAAAAAAGGCCTTAAAAAAATATTTTTTCGGGCAGCACCGATCGGAATGCGGTTTTCGGCATTCGCTTGCAAAAATTATTTGTAAAAAAGTTACCTAGTTTTCATTTGTCCAAAATCAGAAATTGCATTGTTGCAGCCAAAAATGCATTCGAAAAATGCATTTTTTGAGATGCCCTTCGGACAACTTAATAACTTTGTAAGAAAGAGTCAGAACTGGCCCAGAATGGGTACTCGGGGGTTTTCGAGGTCCCTGATCACGATTATGATGTTCAAATTGACACCCTGACCACCTGGGACATTGTTGAGAACGTTATTGCGATGGAAAATATATTTATCGAAAAATTCAATTCTATAGCTAACCCAAGGGGAATTGGTCAGTTGCTTTTGAACGAATTTACTAAATTTTCTTTTCATCATCCATGTAATCAATTTCCTTTCAAATATTATGCAAGTCTCTACACCAGAATCCGTACATATTTTACTCTCAAATGTATATTGAAAGATAATAGATTAAATTCAACACATAAACCAAACTCCTAACTTAGTATTTTACATCATTTATAAAAAGTTTTAATAAAGTCCTGCAGCTGCTTCTCTTTTTACTGTTTTAAACTTGTCAATCCAAAAAATACGCGTTATTTAAAGATCAAAATTTAAGATTTAGTGGCCCTATTATTCTGGTGGCTAATGAGTATATTTAATTTAATTTTTGATAAATATCTGATAGATTATCAATAAGTATCACAAAATTAACAAGATGCTGGATAAAAACTGTGAATTGATTCATTTTAAAAATTCAAGTTTATTTTTTACTTACCTTTTCAAATTCATATCCCGAACATTTTTCGAAACTATTAACATTTAAAAATAAACATTTGTGATAAAGAATCCTATTAATTTAAATATATATTTCTCTAATTACCCCTGAATAGCTTAAAATAAAATAAGCTTTTCCAACTTATCTGGTATCTACCGGTCTCGTTATTGACAACAAAAGCGATTCGTAAATATAATTTAAGAGAGCGGCGTCCGTTTGGGACAGCAACTTGAATCAAACCGCCCTAGAGTGAAACATCTTATATTTTATTCTGTAATATTTGCCGATAGTCGGACAGCACTGACATTTTTAGCTTCATTCCTTCTTTCGTTTGGGTTGTGTCTTGTAGGACAATCATAACTACCACTGGGAAATTTCCAGTGGTGTTATTCTCCCATACTCGAGCATGGATCTTTCTTATTGGGTTATTCACACCTTATGTTAATATAAATCACGTACTTTAATTCAATTGAGCTCCTTGCTTTCTGTCTTTTCTAAAGCTACATGTAGTGAATTATGTTCACTTCCTGATAAACTTGATGGAAAGTTCTTTGTTACATAATTTTACTTTTAAATCATTATCAATAGTTATTGAAGGTGGACTGCTAAATTAACGACTCTGTTTTTGAAGGTATTTAAACTTTTTTGGTATAACGAAATTTCTCTATTACTGTAGAATAATTCTCAATAATGGATTTAGCCCTGTTTTTTTTTGTTTACGTCGAGCTGGTGGCCAACAATAATTATCGATTGTCAGTACACGTGTCTAGCGTTCCCTTGAATTGAAGGTTGATAAAAAATCGACAGCTCAATTCCTAAATTTCCAGTATTGAATTTGTTGGATAGACTTGCGAAATACCTACCCGCAGCAAAGTTACAGACTCAAGAAACTTTTCTTTATGTGCTATATTCAACATTTGCTTCGGTTGAATTTTTGGTGTAATTTCTCTAAAGGTTTTGATATTATTAGGAACTTATTTTATGTATTTATTTATTCTCTGGTTAACAAGGTATAAATGCCCAATTTCAAAGCAGTTGGAGAGGTGCAAATGCATAATCAGACAATAAAAATGGTTGCATATTATAAAGAATATATAAAAAGTAATATATGTACAGTCCTTTTCAGATAAAAGTATCCACCTTTAATAACTTTTGTAATACTGGTATTTAGAAAAAATCCAAAAACACGTCAATTTATGTTGGAAGGGGCAAGCATTATGGCTTACTTAAACTTACTGGAAAAGCCACCCCCTCACCCCTAGCAGCATCCCCTTTATTTTTTTAAATTACTTTTCATATTTTT
>CAJUYG010000805.1:6336-22704 GCA_910591675.1 Galerucella calmariensis
AAACAACCAAATTGTAAGGGTAAGAGAAATTTGAAGACAGTTACCTACCTGCATCTGCACAGGATGGGCAAGGTTAGTGCAGAAAATGTGAACTCTCCAATGAAACATCTACTCACAGAAACTCTGCTTCTGTGAGAACTTACAAGGACTCAGACAGACGCACTTTGGAGTGGAAATAACACAACCATCACAACTATTGAATACGACCTCCTAATGTCTCGGACCAAAGACGTCATTTATATAACGTGATTTACACGTGATAAGAGACGAGATTATAAATTGTTGTATGACGTAATTTTGACGTCCATATCACGTTAATTTGCACCAGTTTCAAAAAAATCTTCACTGGACTTAAATTTGTTTTATTAAAAAATACTTAACGAGTATAAAGAAGGGGAGCATACCTATAAAAAAACAAAGCAATGTATATTATTATTTTTATAAAATTTATTCATCCAAGCATGAGAAACAATAGGGTACAAGCATAAATTTTGCTATTGGTGGGAATTGACGCTTTTTCAGGTCTCCTAACACCTTGCATGCCTATTTTTTCAAAAAAATATAAACTTTACTTTTAAAACGACTTTAAGAATCATAAAATTTGAAAGACCGCCAAAATGCGCTTTACGTCATAAAGATGGCTGCCCCAATGGTGTGACGTCATTTGTTTACGTTCTTATTCGTGTATCACGCTCTGAGTTCTTGTGACCTAATTTGTTTCTGAAAGCTTTAAAAATGGATAGAACCGAGAAAAAAAACTTTGTATTCCAAGTATTGCATTGTTCCAGTGTGTAAATCAACGGCTATTAAAACTCCAGACAAAATATTTGTTACTTTACCTGGTGGCGCAAGCAAAAATACACTTAAGAGAAGGGCATTACTTTTGTTTGTGGAAACCATTTTAATGTAAGTACCTACTTCTATGCTGGTAATTTTTATTCTTAAATAGTTTGAGGTTATGTACCTATATGTCTAGGAATCAACCATAAAAACATCATTTTCTTACGACCACACATCGAAATATGGTTGGTATATTATTATATATAAATAAAACATGGTTTAAATCGTACTTACGATAATGCTTTAACTCCTCTTATTTCCTCTGCATTAAACAGCTGTTTGACTTCATAAATTCAAGCAGCTTAAATGAGTCTACTTTGGGCAAGTTATCAGTTTGTGCTTTTACAAAACCTTCGCTAGCCATATCTTTACTCACAAAATATGAAAGAATCGTCACTGAACTAGTAAATAAAATATATTCTTCCAAAAGTTTTAAAATATCCTCGGAAATATCGAATATTTATGTCCACTTTCCACTTTACGTTGACTTTTAGAAATAAAAGAACTAAAGTTCCAAGAAAGCACACACAAACACGTAATGGTCTCAAACAAACATATGAATGATATTTCTACGTCGATGAAGCAATTAATAGTTGATTAAAATACAACTACACAACTACACATAACCTAATGCAATATACAATATGTTGCAATATATGCAATACCGGCCATATTGACATAAGTAAACACAAGAGATATGACATCACATGTATCATCGGTAGCGTTCGGAAATCCTCGGGTTGTGGTCGGAAAGTGCATTGAAATTTGAATTTTATTTTAAAATTTGGGAGTAATTTCCAACGGAAAATGGTTTATTTCCTATTTCGTTCATCAGGTTCTTCAAATAGTGTGAGAGATCGATTAAGCACAATTTAAATTGTGCTTAATATTATTATTATTATTTAAATTGTGCTTAATATTCTTATAACTATGTGACGGATTGATCAATGTCCTCGCCCCTCTAATCTCCACCATATGTTCCCAATACACCGTCTCTTCCAGTTTATTTTCCAACTTCTTCAAAACTTCCTCGTTCTTCCAACATCTAAACACATGTCCCACATCATCCTCCACTTTACATTTCTCGCACACTCCAGTTTATCTTTTCCCAATCTTGTGGAGTTAACCCACTCTCGACCAATGCTCTGTGAGCACCTGCGTCAAGAAGTAGTTCACCTCCTCGAATTTCCGGGGTAGATCTGATGAATGTCTTGTAGCAAATAAAACAAATGTGTCTATTCTGTCACATTCAGGTATTAAAAGTGAATTTGGAAATTCTCCCAATACGGCCCTCATTCACTTTATCTCCTCTAAAACGTAACAGTTTATTTAAATTTGCAAAACAAGAAATAAAGTATCTTTTAAGATATCAATTAAAACTTTTCCAACTATATAATACTAAAAAGCTGAACAAAAACTAAGTATTTAAAAGCTCCTACACCCTATTTTGATAATCTTCACTTACAAATCTGCTTTTCTAAGAGTCCGTTCACTTTTTGCTGGTTAACTATATCTAAGGCCCATTTTATACTGACTGTTTAAACGCGGCAGTTTGAACGTCTTGACAACGCCAAGTGACTGAGGACACGGTAAAAAATAGGGAGTGTCTATACGGGCTTTTTCTTCACAGCCTTGTTTGGACGCGTCAATATGTAAGGTCAGTGTGGTCAACAAAAAGTGGTTTTTTCTGACAAGAATGACAGTTAAGATCTATCATTCAAAACATAAGATTTTTGCATGTTTTTTATCATTGCGAACATCTATATTGCTTTATTAAAATAATGAATACACCCCCGAAGCGTATATCTTGAAATTTAAAATTACTTTTTAGCTGAACACTCAACATATCGGTGGCCAATAATTTGTTGGCAAAAAAAACTGGCGCGTTCAAACAATCCGTATAGAATAGGCCTAAGCCCTCGGTTAATTTCAATGATTTCTACTACGTGACTTATCGATTCTATACACATGTTTATAAATATTTCGGAAATTTTTCAAAGGACCTCGTAGAACATGCTCGACGTGCCAACAATTTCATTAAAATTTTCTATTGTTCGATACTGTAAATTGTCAATTGTAATATTACTTTATAGTCCGGCAGTATCTAATGGTTATATTATATTGTTAAATATATTCCATGTCGAAATCAATATTAGTGCATTATGTTCATTCATATACAATCACTTTATGTTTTATACTGCGGCATTGCCATGTGTTCAACAGAGCTGCATTCTTTTAGAGATCGTCATAAAATTGTTGTACACTATATAGTACTTATGTTTAAAAAGAAAGACATTTAAAGTTAAAGTTTTTTATTTTTACCATTCTTGGAAATCATAAAAAAGTTTTTCTATTCCATTATCCAATTTTAATCATTAGTCTTGTGTCCGTTAATAGAATAAACAACAATTTCCAACATTTGTCATTCGTATCAACGAGTGATTAGCTATTTGTTCAACAAATGGTCCCACAATTAAAATAATGGACGGTATTTCCCTAAAAGGAAGAATCTTCTTTCAAATGGAACATCCTGTATTTCATAGCAAAAATAGAATCTTCGATTATGTAACTTTAATTTTTGTCAAGCATTCCCTATACCCAAAGTTTATAAAAACAGAGTTATCTGGTAATATTTATTGTAAACTATTATTATTGACCTATTATGTGAAAGCAATAAACGTTGTATATGTAACAAAAAATTCTAATTAATGATAAACTTTAATGAATAATTCATTCTAAACAAAACTAGCTACCAAAAGTATAATCCTAACCGTAATATTAAGCTAGAGGTTCAAAGTGTTCACCGTTAACATCAATGCAATGCTGTAAGAGGGGGCCCAACTGATTGGCCAGCTCGGTCACCCGATTTAACAAAAGTATATTTATTTTTTTCGGGTCTTGTAAAGAATAAGTTTATAAAATCCCCGGTCATTAGAGATGACATGAAAGAGATAATTAGTGCGGCATTTCGATCTGCTAACTTTGATATGCTAAGAAATGTTAGTCAATCATTTGAACTATTCTGTAGCATAGCATTGATGTTAACGGTGAACATTTTGAACTTTTAGTTTAATATTACGGTTGGGATTATACTTTTGGTGGCTAGTTTTGTTTAGAATGAATTGTTCATTAAAATTTATTATTAATTAGGATTTTTTGTTACATATAACGTTTAATGCTTGCACATAATAGGTCAGTAGTTATATTTTACAATAAATATTACAAAATAACTGTGTTTTTATAAACTTTGGGTATAGGGAATGCTTGACAAAAATTAAAGTTACGACGATTATATTTTTGCTATAAAATACAGGGTGTACCATTTGAAATAAGAAAGAAAACGACAGGTTCGAGTTACCGTTCACCCTGTATACAAGAAAGAATATAATTGAAATTTAATAGAATACGGAGATATTGCATCATATTACAAAACTCTGTTTGGCAAAATACATTTTTTTTCCTCAACGTACAACAAGCTACAGAGCGTTGATTTACCTACGATTTTCACATAAACGTGTCCTTATCTTTTGAAGGACTCTGTATAACGTGGTAAAACCTTATATCAAAAGCTTAAAAAAATGTAACCAATCCGAATACAGGGGTTCCCATTTAAAAAATCATATTTTTGGTTTGTAACGGAGTTATGCAGCACTCTGTATAGTTCGGTATAATTTCAAAATACGGACCTTCAACACATCCACTATTTTTGTTGATAACATTTTTCGATATCTCTTAAAATAACCCATATACCGAAGTTTGTCGTAAGGTTGGTACACCCTGTATAAACCATAAGAGAAGCAACTACAGTCATTAAATAGTGAATCTATCTCTATTAGCTCGAAAAATATAAAAAATCACTTCTTAATTATATTTTTTGATTGTTATTTCAAAACAAATTCAAACTTTATTTTTAATTATATTGTAATGGACTTCCTTTTGGTCACACTCCGTCCAAAACCCGATATAATAATCGAGTTTACTTTATAGGGGTATCGGTGACTATTTGTGACTGTTTCCACATTAAAAATTCATGATAGTCATTGAGTTTATACACAAAATTACTGCTTACCAGGCTTGCGACTATAATTTGTAAGTAATTGGTAATGTATTTATCGGCTTTATTGCCCTTTTTCCAAACCAGTTAATATTATGATGTCACGGAGATACTCCTAAATGACTAATTTGCTTTTATGTAAACATTTGGTGTTTTTTCCACTATGTCTGAGGTTAAATGATATTTTTCTTTTAAGAATATCTATTTTTAAACGTGTCCCCTTATATAGATATATACATTATCTCTGAAGGGAATACTCAGCTCCCCCCGACTAAAACTGTGGAAATCAAAAAGTGACAGGCAAAAATCCAAACCAAAACCGTCAGTGTTTTTTATTTTAATTTCTCCCAATGAATGCATTATGGCAGATTTTAATGGGTCTGTTATATAAACTCACCCCCGAACGGCACAAATTAGTCAAGGAGTAAATTTCTCTGTCAAATTATGCAAATGTGTTGGCGAATCTGACTCCACTCATGCCTGATGTTATTCTATTGTATATCCGATGAATTTACAATTGTGTAGAAAATAGATAACGACCGTCTGCAATATATACACGAATATTGTTGGATTTAATTATCGTACTTTACTTTGTGATAAACGATTTACAAAGTTATTAGCGATTAGCGATTAGCGATTAGACAAAAATATAAAATCCTAATATGCTCGCCAGTTATTAGCTACCAGCAATACACGTGAATATAATTCGTTGCCTATGCTGCTGTCACCTTGGACGGTTACTCAAAGCATAACATAACATAACATAACAAAGCGAATGCTATAACGCAAAATATCAACCCGAAACTTATAAAATTATCAGATGACTAATTATTTATTTTTTGTAAATTTACATATTGACTTCTATATAGGCAACTTCTATAACTTTCAAGTAATGCTGGTTGCCTTCATTATAACTTCGAAAACTGATTCATGATTCAATTCTAACAGATTTGTATATTTATGTTAACATGAGTTTGCTTTTATTTCAGTATATTCTTTTATTATTTATTAAATTCAAGATTGTCTATGGATATTTTTTGTATTTTGTGACCATAGAACTAAAAACCAGTTGTGCCAACTAACACGGTCAGTGACAGAGATGTCAGTGTCATCAACAATCACGTGTCACGTGAGCAGTTTTGTTATGCAAATACAATAAACAAAATACAATGTTTTATATTTAAATTTAAGACTTAATTATTTTTTATTATCGGTCAGAAATTGGGTTTATCATAAACTAACAATTATGAATTTTAATCGACATTGCTAACACATCGGATGCTGATTTGAGGTTATGATTAGGTAAACAAAAATTCATTATTGCAAATCTTAAAAAATTGCAATTATTATGAATCAATGCAATCATCATGAAGACGAAGATTTTTTATTGGACGATGAAAATTCGAAGCAGATAAAATGTTTGCATTGTCATAAATTGGTTTGGAATTCCGATTTGGGTCAAGAATTGAATAAAATCTATATTCGAGAACATGATTCCATACATACTGAAGATCAAATTGATAATTTGGAAGATTCACCGTTATTAATAGATGTAAGTAATTACTTTTTCTTACTAATAAATAATCCCTGGAAATATCAGATCATTTCAAGTACTTGTGCTACTTTTTGGTTTCACATTAAGTGCTTGTGGTGTTTACTCTGTTGTAATAATCAATGGAGGATAAAGGAATGCTAAAAAAAAGTTGTTAAAGTCACTGTACCGATTCATTTAATTCAGATCTAATGAAACATGTACTTGTAAAAATATGCTAATGATATATTATTATATGTTCTAAAGTTGTGTATGGTAAAATAATTAGCATAGTGTGATTTCAAAAGCTCCCAATTTCTATGACATATGTATTATTTATTGTATTTTCTTTTGGGAATAATTATCAACCTTTTATATTCACAGTCCACACTTCCTTCAGTTTAAATAATTTGCCAAATGTTTTTGAATATATCGATATAAGTAAATATAATTTATTAGTGATAATCAGAATCAGTATTTGTCATCAAGTCAATGCAAATTTTAATAATATTCCATCGTTTATAATGTGAAATGTCCTTGAAACATTGTTGTCTAACTGAATTATCCAAATTATGTATACCAACTGGTTATTTATGGTAAAATGATTGTTGTAGTTAGTTTATCGTAAATTTGTGTTATAGATTTGATATTGTGTTTTTTTTTCAATGCATTTAGATACTTCTACAAAGGTAATCATTTAATAATTGATTTAATTTTTTTTTTTAAATGTCTCGAGCTTTGGAACTTTGGCTTAGTATACTCTCTCCTTGGGAGGTAGAGTTGTTATTATTTTGATAATTTAGTAGACTTAAAGTGGCTTCTAGAAATAATCTAGATGTGTTTGTTTGTGTGAACCCTCCTTTATAAATAAAAATTTAAATAATTACCTTTTAATTTATCTTTTGAAGTATTTATTTTTCTCAAATGTGTTATCAATAATCTTAAACTTACATATTTCTGTAAAATGATAGGTATTGTCATTACACTGTGTTGTTATAACAATTTAGAGAAAATTTAACAATCATATGGTTACGAGAACTTGTTCAAAATCAATTGTTTACTCTCGTTTCAAGTAAAGTGTGTCGTTGAACTCGTTTCCATCAAAGAGGACAGTAAAAAAATGGTAAGATGCAAGTTTAAATATTATTTTTATATTCTAACCTAATTTATTTATTCTTACTCTAATTTTGTGTTAATGTAAATCCGGTCCTGTTTATCAGTATAATTATAACTATTTCTGGGAAGTTATTTGATAATTTTTATTTCTTTTTGTTGTACTCACCAAACATAGAATACATATTTAACTAGATTAAGTCTGAAATAATTACACCTTTCAAGTTATACCACATCGTTTATTTAAATTTGAATACCAGTACAGTACTCGCCTTATTTACTGCATTAAAATAAAAATTATATTTAAATTTGTTGCAAGTAGTTATTATATGTATTCGTGGAGATGTTTTTATCATTATAATTATATGATAATTACTATACTTCCAGCAGGTTAATTACCTTTGTATTACTTTTAAATTACCTGTAATTTCTGTTATTAATTTTAATCATTAGATAGTTACTTTGACTTGAAAAAATGATTTCAAATCCATTGCCCATTTATTCCAAATCGTTTGTATTGTAAAATTTATTTTTGAAAACATGGAAGCTAGTACTAAGGTGAGGTGATTAAATTTGTTCCTTATTCCTTTGGTTTACGAACTATAAGCCTCTAAAGTTGGACATTAAATTCATTTCTTATCCTCAGACAAAATTTCTACCCATAAAAGTATGCCTTTTATTCTTAAAATAAAATAATGAACCCAGTGATCTTTAAACCAATTTTTCTCCTACATTTCATTTAAATATTTATTTCAGGATTTCTATGAAGATCCTGAATTTCATTGCCATCGTTTTTTAAAATCTTCAGAGGATGAAAATGCTTGGAAAAAACTAAGCAGCGCTGCTATATTTTGCGGTATATTTATGGTAAATTAAAAAAAAAATTGTATTTATCAAACGAACCACCCTGTATATTTTTGGTACTTTCAGGTTGCAGAATTAGCGGGAGGTTATATAGCTGGAAGTCTGGCAGTGATGACAGACGCTGCTCATTTATTTTCAGATTTAATAGGATTTTTAATTTCTTTATTAGCCATATGGGTAGGGAGAAAACCACCTACTAGAAGTATGACTTTCGGTTATTACAGGGCCGAAGTTATCGGTGCTCTTCTTAGGTACGTAAAAACAATAAACTATCACCCAATGAAATATCTGAATAGTATGTCAGTCAAGGTTGAACTAGGAGAGATTTCCCATTGAAACGAAAGCTTTGTTTGAATTTTTAGTGTCTTAACAATATGGCTACTAGCAGCCGTTTTATCTACCATGGCAATTAATAGACTGTATACCAAAGATTATGAAATAGAAGCTAATACTATGATAATAATTTCTTCTCTGGGATTGTTTGTTAATATAATGTAAGTATTATAATTGATAAGTCATGCAGCTGTTATTTTTCAACATTTTGTTCCAAAAATTTAAAAGGGGGTATAGGTTTAGAAAAAAAAATTCATGATAAAAGTCGCCAAGAGAAATTGCTGGAAATTATTTTCTAGTCAATGGTCCGCTAGAGGGCGTAATAACTAACACTAAGTAGAAAAATGGGATTTTTATAGAATTTTGCCTAATGAAAGTATATCGATGATACCATTTTCATATTTACTGACTATTCACCTACACTTTTTGACTCAAATGTTTTGTTCTATCTATTAAAATAAAGCGGTGGGGGAAGTTCAATTGTTTTTTTAAACAAACCAAGATTTCTCTCGTCTCGCTTGACCGATTTCAACAAATTTGGGCTCATATGAAAGAGCATAATTTACACTACAAAACTCTTACTTAGTTTCGTCAAGAACCTTTTTTTTCAGTGTATATATTAAACTTAATAATTTTAAAAAGTGAACAATGAAAAAATACATTCAGCATTCCATATCACGAAATAATCACTAAGACATAATACAGAGTTTATGTTTTTATTAATCCCATAAATAAATATATAAATCTCTGAAAAGCGCGCCTTTCTAGGGACCATTGAACAATTCACTTGTTCCCTACACTTAACAGAGCTATTTGTTGAAAGAATGTTTGCTACAGCACTCATGTGACACATGTAGAGAATACAATGGAAAAAAATCTTTCCAAAAGCAAGAAACTATTTTTTTTTTAAGCAAAGTCGTATTCTAATTCAAAAGAATCGGGCGGCTTAAATTTACCTCCCCTAAATGTGGTTGAATATATAAAAAAATTGGAGGCAATATTCATTGAAAATTTCAATAATTTGGCTTCGTATCTATCGGAGCAAAATTCCTATTTTCCTGTTCCTATTTGATTATTTTTTGTCTCTTTACACCAGAGTCAGAATATATTTTACTGTAAAATTTGCAAACCGAGACATTAAAAATCAAATTCGAAGTAAGCAGCCTTCAAAACTGAACATAAAATTAAAAATATTGCAGAATTTATGATTCTCCACGAATATTGTTGAAAATAATTTATGTAAGTATACACGTTTTTCTTATTTTTATTTATATATTTGATATTAATTACTTATGAATTCATTTAGTTTTTATTGGTAACACTTTTTTATTAAAAATGTTTGTATTGAATATCCAGTTGATATTTAGGTGTATAATTGTCCATATTCCTCAATATTAACTGATTTTAATAACATTCATTCAAATATATGTTGACTAGACCTTGTACAATATACTTTTTATTGTGCATGTCACAATTTTTACGAGGGAACCTCGTATTCGTACACAAACACGTGCTCTCTAACAGATAATTTATTGACGCCGGCTAGCCTTTATCTACACCACATTAAAGAAAAAAAGCTGAGTGACCCTTCTTGTTCATTACTATTCGGTGACAAAATATAATTTTATTACATTAAAAAATGGCACGCCACTGCTTTTTATCAAAATAAAAATCATTTTCGTAATCACTTATTAGTTGCTAACAAAAAAAACCTTGTGACTTTTTTTGTTAGACAAACGGTTTTGGATTAAAAAAAGTGAGTACAAAAATGATTTTTATTTTGATAAAAAAGCAGTGGCGTGTCATATTTTAATTTAATAAAATTATATTTTATTCAATATCAACGATTCAAAAAAAGGTAGAAGATTAATTTTTTTCATTAAAATTTAGAAAGATGTATCCTCTTTTAAAATAAAAATGAATATACCATTACATTTGTTTTTTTTTTAAACTCAAAAATTTGCTACCATTTCAGTTAACGCCATCTAGCGGCGAAGACGAAAGTCAAAACCAAGTAAGCGTTTTGTAGTGTAAATTATGCTCTATCATATGAGCCCAAATTTGTTAAAATCGGTCAAGCGAAACGGGAGAAATCTTGGTTTATTCAAAAAAACAAAAGAACTTCCCCCACCGCTTCATTTTGATAGATAGAACAAAACATTTTAGACAAAAAGTGTAGGTGAATAGTCAGTAAATATGAAAATAATATCATCGATATACTTTCATTAGGAAAAATTCTATAAAAATCCCATTTTTCTACTTAGTATTGGTTGTTACTCCCTCTAGCGGACGTTCGACAAACTCGAAAATAATTTCAAGCAATTTCTCTTGGCGACTTTTATCATGAATTTTTTTTTTCTAAATCTATACGACCAATATCTTACAAGATATGGCCGCTCGCCACCCTTAACTGACCACCCGGTACTTACAAGGTTTTTTGAAATAAAACTTTTCTTTCACTACACATACTTTTATTTCAAGCACTATATTCATTACAAATGTCAAATACAACATCGAATAGTAAAATTACCTAACAAAATGTATTTACACAAGTTTTGTTATCTCTTGTCATTATGTTGAAAATCACTCAGTATATAATAAATTTTTCATTGTTACTTTTCTCAAAACTCTATTTCCCAGTGCAAAAAGTCAGTTGATAAAGTGAATATACAGCGTGTCCACGGATGAAGTATCCTATAGGTGAAAAATTTTTAAATATTAATTTGGTGAAAAATGTTATTCTTGATGAAAAGTTTTGCTTGTTCTGAAACCCCGTTAAATGAAATAAAATTCAAGTTTTTCAAAACCCGTCTCATTTTATAGCCATTTTTATGAAAACCTGGAGTCTGACTTTTTGACATTTCTTCACATATTGGTTAATATCTCGGGAACCTTAAGGTTTGCAAGGTTCTAGTCTACGCCATTTGATTCAGAATTAAATTTTCTATAAGAAGAGCAATTTTCCTCATCGAAAAACCGTAGATATGGATTTTAGAATTTTCAGGTTTTGAAAATTCCACACAAAAATTCGCGAAGACTCATAATTTTCATATCTAAGGTTTTTCGATGTGGAAAATTTCTCTTTTTATAGAAAATTCAATTCTGAATCGTAGCCTAGAACCTTGCAAACCTTAAGGTTCCAGAGATATTAGCCAATATGTGATAAAATGTCAAAAAGTCAGACTCCGGGTTTTCATAAAACTGGCCATAAAATGAGACGGGTTTTGAAAACCTTGAATTTTATTTTATTTTATGTGGTTTCAGAACAAGCAAAACTTTTTATCAAGAGTAAAATTTTTCATTAAATTAATATTTAAAAATTCCGTGGACACGCTGTATACATAATCAAGTAAATTAGAGAATATTTTGTGTCTATTTTGATGAAATAACGACCTTATCTTTTAACAAAATTATTCAAGAATATGATAAATATTTTAGTTTCCAAAAAAAACCTTTTTTGTTGATATAAGCTGGTGCATAATATAAATACATTAGATGATTTAGTTTAAAAAAAAAAAATTAAAAATATATCCTTTACACTATGAAAATCTTATAAATAATGTATCCTACAATCTAATCCCTTCCTTGTATACCTTTTTCCGTTCACTAGTCAAGTCCCTTTCAAACGTATTGCATGTTACTGAAATTTCCCAATATTGATAAGAACATGATTCAATAGTTGATATTTATAAAATTATATTAAACTCCTTTACCACCTAAATAATATTTATTGTTAAAAACTTACGACAGTATTCCAGGGACTAACTAATAACACAAAATATTTAAGAAGCGTTCACTTCCTCATCAGATGTCCATAACTCTAGAAAATCATCAGGAATTGTCAAAATGTAAGACTCGTTCTCAAGTCCAACACTCAACAACTCTCTAATCAACACCCATTTGCTGAACTTCTTGCTGATGGTAATTCTTCTGTTGTTAAAACCGCCTTCACTTTTGGATTTCAAGTGATATTTAAATGCCATCGAGTGTATTTGTGCTCGTTCTTCTTTTGTAAACCCAGAGTCAAAACCTAAAGTAGCGGTTTTGTTGGATCTGGCGTAATTAGCCAGAATCTTTTCAATTTCTTGCATTACTGACTGACCACTTAATCCTAAACCTTCTCTGGAAATGTTTTCGACAATTTTCTCAGCAACACTTTTTTGTTCACCTTGTTCCTTAGTTCCGAGACCTTTACCACCCCATCCCATCTTCAACATCATTTGGAGAGCTTTGCTGTTACTATTCATCGCATCACTTTCACCTTCTTTTGACTGTACTTTTTGGTTGTTGATATCATCCATGGATACTTCTTCGTAATGCGATTTTGATGTAATGTAGAAACATTTATTTTTAAGAATTTCCAGTCCCATTTCGTAGAGAGCTTCTTTTGCATCTTTTTTTGTTGGATATATACCTTCGGCGATTATTGTTGAATTTATTCTGAATTTTGAGTGTCCTGTCGATTCATCTCTGTCAATGGCCAACACACAATTTTTTACTTGGTGTGCTGCATTATTTAATAAAACTGGTGGTATTTCATTGTTGCTTTGTAGTAAAATAAGCTGCCCGATATTATCTGGTTGACTTTGTACTGCTGTTATTAATTTTTCAATTTTAGCTTCCAACGGTGATAATGGAACAATAGGCTCGGACAGTAAGTCAGGAGAAGGTTCACGTTCTCTTGTTTGTGTTCTTTCTCTGTTATTGAAATTTGCTCTTCCACCTCTGTTTGGTCGATTTCTATCACCTGATGGTCTGTCATAAGGAGTTCTCCTATCTCTGTTATAATTATTATTCCCTTGCCAATTACTATTGTTCCTTTCATTTGGGTTTCCTTAAAATTTTAAAGTGATAATAATAGTTTATGCAATCTTAATTGCAATGAAATTTACCTGTCTGATGTTTCCAATAGCCTCCACTTCTTTCATGTTGAATATTTTGAAATCTTCCTGAAGGTTGGTTCCTTGCGACTGAATTATTGAAATTGTTCAGCCATGGTTCTTGTCTGCTATTTTGATTTTGTATCCAAGGGGAGTTTGTTTGCATTGATTGTTGATTAATCCAAGGGTTTGGATTATTGAACTGATTGAAATTGGATCGCCAATTATTGTTTGAATAGTTGTTGCTTTCCCACGGTGGACAATTATTAGGACGATTGGCGTGAAAACCATTTCTATTTCTTTCCATATTTCGTTTTTATTTGTAAACTCGAACTAAACAAACTTGTTTAGAGGTTAATACACCGACAACTGACAGATATGACATTGACCGTCAAAATGTTAGGGGAATTTTCGCGAACTTTTATATAACCGGTTATTGACTAATAATTTATTTTAGAATGGGTGCTATTCTACATGGTGTTTTTCATACACATTCACATGGAATGTCTACGCATTCTCATTCGAACCAGTCATCTAATATAAATGTACGTGCAGCGACAATACATGTATTAGGCGATTTATTACAAAGTGTTGGCGTATTGTTAGCAGCAATTATTATTAAATTCGAACCAACTGCGAAAATAGCGGACCCAATATGTACTTTAATATTTTCTGTCATTGTTATCTCTACAACAGTGAAAGTAGGAAAAGATGCTCTTTGGTTTTTGCTCGAAGGAAGTCCTATAGACAGTATGAAGTTGAAAAATGAAATTGCCAAACTGGCGGATATAAAGCATGTACATAGTTTACACACTTGGGCACTAGCACCGGAGAAAAACATCGTGTCAGTTCATTTAGCTGTCGGTAAGATGGTTTTTAAATAGAACTTGATGTTTTAATTTGACATACATTTCTTGGTTTTAGATGATTATTGTGATAGAGACGCGCTACTTAAGAAGACAGTTTTGGCAATACAAAGCAAAATACCTGTTATTAGTTGCACTATTCAAGTAGAATCTTATAACCACGAACTTATTAATTTATGTAGCGAATGCCAAAATCCTCAATGGTGATAGTCATTATTTTTAGTCATTATTTTTAGCCATTATTTGCCGACTTGAAGTGATAATTCTACATTCCTCAGTATTTTTAAGTGTTTTATTACATAATCAGTATTTTGTTTTTATTTTATTGACGTCATTGTTTGTATATTGATCCAAAGCGGTTGCCTTGTGTGAAATGTCAAACAACTAAATACAAAATTCAAAGTTTTTATGTATTTTGATTACTCTTTTGTCTCACTTGTCAATCAACGTCATAATATATAGCTAGCGCCATCTATTGAAAAGTAGCTGAAACTGGATATGGGGCTCATCAGGAACAAATAAGACGCACAATTCGAGTAAATAATTTATTTAATGCAGTTAATATAATAAATAATTATCAAAAGAAAAAAAAAGAGATATACACATTGCCGATCGAATTAAAAATTGATATAAAAGACGTAATAAATAATTTCAATATTTCAACTTTTCACCTTAAAACTAACATAGAATATAACGTACCTATATTAAACCCAACTAGATTTAAAAAGAATCAGTTAACAATTACATACAACATACACCGATTTGGACGAAATTTATTTGCAATCAACCAATAAAGGTAATTTAGCAGCCGTTTCTAAAAAATGTTACTCGCCAAAAACTCCCTACTATCTATCGTTGACATTAGTTACCGAAAAGAAGAAGCATATGAATTGACAGTGACAGAAATGGGGCAGGAAATTAAAACAGTTTAAATATGGTAAATTTTAAAATGATTAACAATTTTTAGAAACGTTTTTCACCTAAAGAGAATCTTTTCACCAACGTCAAGTATCACAACAACAAAAAAACAAAGGTAAATAATTTCAAAAACCAACGATTTCAATAGATACAGTGATTGCCAAAGGTTTAACATTCGACACGATCGTCAAAATTAGTTCAAGCGTCCCATTTAATATCTCGGTGTATAACAAAGACTCTCAATAAAAAATATAATTAAAAAAATGCACCAGTAAGTTATAAAAAGCACTGGGAATGTTTATTTTTTTTTAGTACAATAGTTTTTGGTTATTAATGGTAATATATATGTTATTACTCGTTTTAACTTTGCGATTCAACGTTATTGTTTTATAACTCAGTCTTTTTGCAGAATTGAATAGATAAAAAATATATATACGCTACAAGTAAGTATATTGTTTGCGCTTTTGGAAGCAGTACGTAAACATTACAACAAACAACAGTAAATTAAGAATGGACAAAGTGTAAGGAGGAAACAAGGCAGACTCAAGAGATCCTAAAAGAAGGACTTCTTTAAACTGGAGGCATACAAATCTATAGAATGTGGGAAAATAGTGCAAGGAAAGTGTTGTGGGGAACTGGGAAGGTTGTGAAAGATAAAAAGTGGTTAATAAAGGGTTGTAGTTGTATATTACATAAAAGCAAGTGCAAGGAAAGTGTTGTGGGGAACTGGGAAGGTGAGGAAAGATAAAAAGTGGTTTATAAAGAGTTGTGGTTGTATATTATGTAAAAGCAAGTGCCGGTAAGGTGTTTTAGGTAACTGGGAAGATTGGGAAAGATACAAAAAGTGGTTAATAAAGGGTTGTGGTTGTATATTACATAAAAGCAAGTGCAAGGAAAGTGTTGTGGGTAACTGGGAGAGTTAGGAAAGATAAAAAGTGGTTAATAAAGGGTTGTAGTTGTATATTACGT
>CAJUYG010000805.1:33562-51420 GCA_910591675.1 Galerucella calmariensis
TCCCACAAAGTAGCACTTTCAGTCCTTGGCATACAAATAACTATTATTATTTTCTGGCATATTGCATTTAATAGCATTATTGGAAAAATACCATGCATGGTTCTACATAATCACCAATGGTTGCATTACTTTGAATATCTACGATTCGAAGAAGGTAAATATAAGTGATAAAAGGAGTTTGACTATTAAATTTAATTCAGGATTCTGAAGAATTTAGGTTTTAAAAGATATTTTTTTATGTTTATCGTTATAACCTAAAATTAGACAAACATGACTTAGTGAAATCTAAATAAATCTAATCATAGTATTTTTTTTTTCAAACCTTTTTATCCATTTCGATATGAACCTATTCAATCGATGCTTTTTTCCCATATTTCGGAACACAAAAATAACTTGAAACAAGAACAAAAAAAATTACTTCTACACATTCACCATTTTCCAATGACTCGAAAATTACTGCAGAGTGACAAAACCGGCGAACAAGAACGAAGTGATCTTATTTAGAGCATCGTGTTGGAATTCTCTTTCTTTTCTAGCGTGTTACGACTTTATTTTTAGATACCTCGAGAAAAATATTTGGATGATGGCAACTCTCTCTCTAATCAGTTTTGGAAAATTAAAAAACAAAATGTCGCGTTTTAGCAAGGTACGAGAGAAAATGCATAATTCTTCAAACGAGGTAGATATATTCGATTTAAAAGAGAAAATTTAACCACCTACATAAATTTAAATATTTGAAAATACTTTTTATTTTATGTAAAGAACTATAGACTAGTCAAAGTACACAAAGAACCTCACAAAAAATACAAAAAACTTGAATATTCAAACTTGAGTATTTAAGAGGGTTGTGTTTAACATGAGAAAAAAATTACGATGCTAGGCATGCAATTTTCCGGAAAATCGTTGAGTACATTTTTTGTTTTTGGAACTTTAGTTATTTACGTCAGGTTATGTTTAAGCGACCAGGGGTCGCGACGCAAAAGATCTGACCGTTACGTTATGTTACGTTGCTTCGTTATGTGCCTTGCTTGCGTGCGTATGCTCTCTCCTCAGTCTCTATCGTTTACGAAACAGCGATTCATATGCTTCGGTCGGGAATCGAACCCGGGCCGCCCGCGTGGAAGGCGAGCATTCTACCACTGAACCACCGATGCTATATTAAAATTATATGCAAAGCTGGTATTCGCAGTGCTGGTGATCTACTTGAATTTGTTCGGATAAATTTTTACTATTATTTCCATAATTTTTTTTGCGCGATTGATCTTTTTTGTTTATTTACAGCATCGGTTGTCAGGACGGTAGGTTGTGTTTACTGGTTTCTAAGTTTAACACGTCGGTAAGTGATTTACTTACCGTTCAGACGTCGAAAAGTAATAAATAGCATAAAAACAATTTCACATATTAATCACAACCCTTTTAAATGCTCAATTTTGAATATTCAAGTTTTTTGTAATTTTTGCGGCATTTTACGAATACTTTGTGTACTTTGACTAGGTAAGTTGGAAGTAGTACAAGTGACTTAAAGAGTTCGTGTCTTGTATCATAGATAACATAACACTGTCTTGGACCTCTATATTTGAAATTAAATCTACTGTATTCATTATCAATTCTCGAAATATTCGCAAGTCAAGAGTTTGAAAGCGACTGCAGGTTTTAAGAACCGTTTAATCGAGAGATATAAATAGAAGCTCACCTTAAAAAAAAGGATATAACTCGACACACAACACTTAAAGTAAAAATAAAAACTATATCAACTAAAATTGTCAACGCGAATAGTAGGCAAGTTCTTGCTCTTAAAATAAATGATGCCGGTAACTGTCAATCTCATTAAATGAACTTGCAATAATTAAACAAATAAAATAAATGAAATTCCTCGAGTTGGTTGTTCTGTTGTAACAGTTGGAGGTCCACTGGATGAAAGTCGTACCGTTGGCAGCACCGTAATCCGTACTTATTAGATGGTATTGATGTTCATTTATTGTATATATTTATTTATTTATATACGTGTAAATATGCAGCTGGTTTTATAACAAAAATATACAGTAAGAAAGAAATTTTTCAAGGAGGAATTTTGAGGCCGAATTTTAGCCCCAAACAATGTTAGAGTTATTAAAACAATTAATTACAAAATAAACAAAAAATTATTAATAATAAGTGCTTAAAAATATCAGCGCAATGATTATAATTGTATTTTTAACCATTGGTTATCATACCAAGAATGAAGGTTCAAGAATACACAAATAAAATTATTATTTAGTTTTTAAATTGTTACAGAGTGGATAAAATACGATAGAAAAATGTAGATTGATGGGATTTAAATTGAGATTAATTAGCTAAAAAAAAATAATTTCCCAAGTAGACCATTTTGTTCTTTATGATAACTGTATAGGCATATTTCTTCAAGCACGTGAATTTAAAATGAACATTCTTTCTTATCGATTAAGAATAGTTTTATGAGCAAATAAATTAAGCAGGTGTCCGGTACCGATACATAGAAAAAGTAGCAAAAAAGCAAAATAAAAAGAAAATTATAACGAAGTTAAATGAATTATTCGATAAATAACTATATACAGATACAATAATAACTAGAAAAATGAACATTTACAGTAAGGTTATTGAATTAGAATAATCAAATTAACCATTTGCCTCTTGTCCTAGATAGCAAAAGTAAAAGCAAGGTAGTAGTGCGAAAACTAAATTTTAATAGGATAAGCAATGATTTTGAAAAATACTTAAAAAAAAACTCGAATAAGTAACTCAAAAACCGTGAAATCGTTAAGCAATTTAAAAAAACATGATGTACCATTTGTGGTGACATTTGCCCAACTAAATGTTTTAGTAATAATAAACTATGAGACTTACCAGTGTTTATAAATTTTTTAAAAAGGAACAGTTTGGCTGTAGTTTGGAAAATCGTACACTCTTCAATAACAAACACAGTAACAAAAATTAAATTAAATAGAAACTACAAATTGCACTGCCCAGTGCCCACACACCAAAATCAGGAACGTAGACATATTAGTTATTTTTTTTCTCGGAAAATGACAGAATAACAAATGAGCCGGTAAGGTAGATTTCTTTTTTCCTTCATCCTGTTATGATTTAACGTACACAAGTAAAATAAATCAATAAATATCAATAAACAAAGAGAATGTACGCTTCTACACTCTATAAAAATACCATTTATATTTAATATTTATGCATTTATATCAATTTAAATGGGCCTTAACTAAACTACTCTACTCTACTCTAATTTTACCAACATTCCTATACATCCACTCGAATAGTTTCTCTTTCAGAAGCTAGTACCTTTTTATTAGAATTCCGCTGTGATAATATGAATATTCCACTGAAAAACTACTTAACTACTTCAATAAAGGAAATTGGAATGTATTTTAAGTGCTTGTCGACTTGTAACGCAGCATCTTGATACATCAAATAAAAGAAGAAGAAAATGTGAAAGATAAAAAAGAAGAAAATCTGAAAGATAAAGAAGAAGAAGATAACCTAATACTTAATCTGTTGACTTCAAAATATTCACGTTTTTGTTTATATTTAAAGTTTTTTTAACTTTCAACTTACAACCATGGCTGAAATAGTGGAACGTCGGATGGAGCCCATGTCTGAAGAAATTGAGGAAATGAGAAGATTAAAATTATTCTCAACTACCGAAACGAAAGCAATCTTGAAAAGGCGAAAACAATATGAATGTAAGATAAATGGTGTGATGAAGAACATACAAGACTATAAAGATTACATTCAATACGAAAAAAGTCTCTTGAAAGATATCAAATTGCGACGAAACAAACTCAGGATAGCTGAAAGAAAGAGTGGTATTGAAGTCAAAATATTGAAGAGGATAAAGAACTTGTACGAAATAGCTTCGCAACGATTCTCTCATGATTTTAATTTCAGTTTAGCTTACTTTAAGTTTTGTAAAGAATCAAATTTTAACCAAGCTGCTTCTTTAGTTGTTCAAAATATGATAAAAAATTTTGCTCACATCGCTGATGTATGGCAAGTAGCAGCAGCTTGGCATATGAAACGAGATATCAAACAAGCTTTGAGTGTCATCCATAAAGGTTTGACCATTCATCCCAGTTGCCCATATCTTTATATCGAAGCTATCCAACTAGAACTGTTAACCAGAGAAAAAGATGACTGGCCTGATAATGTTCAAGCCCAAAATCGTGATGAAGTTTGTTATAAAAAGATAGAAACATATGTTGATACAATATTCCAGAATATTAACAGTTTTTCTTGTCTAATAAATGTTATTAACATGTTAGAGCCTTACAGTTTCACCAAAAATATTCAACACAAAATTGTAGAGCATTTAATGAACAAATATCGCAATGAACCAGAAGTTTGGCAGACTCTAGCAGAAAGAGAAAAAGAAGGACATCACTATCCTGTTCCCAATGAATTACGAACATCAACTAAGTTTCGATTAACAAAATGTTTGGAGAAATTTGAAATGGGAATATCTGTTATATCTAATGAGAAAAAAACAGCTATGTGGTTGTTATATTTAGATTTTTTAATAAACAGATATCAACAGAAAGATTTATCAAATAATATGATTAAAATTAGTTTAATAGAAAAATTAGAAGAGGTCAGTAAAGATTCGATTCTAACAGAAAAATACTACATTATATGGGCAAAGCTGCTCTCTGATGAAAATGAAGTTTTAAATATCATTGAGAAAGGTTTGAAAGCATTACCAAAATCTGTTGAATTATGGAAGTTGAAATTGAAATGTATGGTAATGAAAAACGATACAAAAGCACTCAATATGGCATTTAAACAAGGACATCTGACATTGAGAGAAAATGCAGCTCCACTTTGGCAATTACTGATAAGATATCACATATTATCATCACCAAATGAAATCATCGAAGCAGTTTATAAAGATGCCGTTAAACAAGTTGAACAAATTGCCAATTTAATCAAACCAGATTATATTGAGTGGATAACTTTAAATAAAGGTATGTTTATTATAATATAATATAATATAATATAATAGTAAATTAGTAACTTTATAATTTTAGACATAAAAACGGCTCGAGAAATTTATAAAACACTATCAATAACACCTCCATATTGCAAAGAACTACACTTAAAAATGGCAAAACTAGAAATGACTGAACAAGATATATCTATCAAAGACTTGGAACGTCCTTTAAAATTAGCCTGTGAACACTTCGGTAGCAAGGACGCTGATGTTTGGATCAATCTAAGAGACTGTTATTTACAACATCATCAATTATTCGAAGACACCTATCCTACATTCGATATTAATAATAAAACTCAGCAAATACGCAGGGAAGCTGAACTAGCGTTGAAGGATAACGTTATCATGTTAGCTGACTTTAGAAATAAGTACGATGTACCTATAAGTTTCGATGCTGTAGAAAAATAAAGTGTTATGAAGTTCTTTATAATTTTTCACCCTTACCTTATGAGAAATCGTAGATGATAGTATATTATTGAACGAGCAATTTATGATAGCCATTAGTCACCTGAGTGAATATTGGCCATAAATTGCGAGTAGAATACTATACTTTGTCCATGACCCTTGATTTTTTTTTTAAATTTCAACTTTGACCTTCAATATCTCGTCTCCTAATGAAAATTAGGTGGTAAAATATTTTTTTATCGTTAATATAGGCCTTCTTCTGTCGATTTATGTATATTTGGTTGCTTCGATTCCATAAGGCGTAGGTGATACACTTTTTTAAAGGAATGCATGTCCAAAAAAAACGAATTCCGACTTTGAACCTGTATAACTTCGTTATTTATGAAATCGAAGAATCCAAATATGTACCATAGATTAGAGCCATTAGTGCTCTATCGAACGATCAAGAGATGAATGTCATATCTTCAACGGTTTAGCCGTAATGGCGGTTTAAAGAATAGCATGTAAATACGTTTTAGAAAAAATTCCAAGGTTTTGGTGAAAAATGTGAAAAACAGGTGTATTGTAAAGGTATCGTCGAAACGGTCAATTTATATGTATTTTGGGTCAGAAAATTCGAAAATCACATTTTTTTTCGATAGAAGATATGAATTTTTCGAAAAAACCGGATGTATTCTAACCTAACTTAATTTTTTTTAAATCTATTAAAAATTGAATAACTTTTTTCCATATGAAAATTGAGGAATGAAACATTTTTTCAAATCAATATAGATAATTTACCGTCGATTAATGTTAATTTGGTCGTTTCGATTCCATAGGCGTAGATGATGTGAATTTTTAAAGTGAAAAAATATATTCGAAAATTCCAAAAATAATATTTTCCATTAAATCTATGGCAATAAAAATTCGAAAAAAATGTTTTATAATGAAGTTTTGTAAGGCAGGTCCGTATTTGGCATTTTTTCCACAATAAATTGTACAAATCGATGGGAAAAAAAATTTTGAAAAAACTTTTTCATACTTGACATGAAATTTTTTTTTATATATAGCCAGTTGGGAAGGTGACTACGAAAACTGGTATTTCCCAAAATTTCAAAAAAATCGAGTTATATTTACTATTTTTTAGACCACCGAAAAGTCGGATTTTGACAGTTTGTTGGGCATAACAACCTGTCAAAATTTTTCAAGGTCACAACTGACTTTTTTTTGGAATCCTAGACCTCGAAAACACCCCTCCATAAAATTTCATCAAAATCGGACGACATTTTTTTTTCAAACCTGTCGAAAATTTTGTTAATCGATTTTGACAGGGTAAAATTGATTTTGAAGAACGGAAATTGTTGCCTAGCATCCTGTATCTAGCAGATATATGGGTACCATAAACCTTTTGTTAGGAGGTAAAATATCGACTTATTATTAGGTGGTTGTAGACAAATAAAATAAACACAGTAATAAACAATCTCTATATTTCTATGTATCACAAAACCATCAAAAATCCCATTCACAAGAATACAATTCCAATTGAGACAACTTATTCATGGTATTAAAATTTTCAATCTCGTCTGAATCGAAGCCCACTCTGTCGCTTAGAGGTAGAGCGGGTTTTAGTAATTCTGGTAAGGGTAAAGCTTTTTTAACAGTCTTGAATATAGGATGATTAAGTAGTTGAGCTGCTGAAGGTCTATCGGGAACGTCCCACATAAAACAGAGAGCAACTAGTTCGTGTAAATTGTCACTGAATCTTCGGCTGAGGATGTTCTGACTGATTTCCATGTCTCCTAAAAAATGTAAAACTGCAGTATGATGATAAATAGAAGAAGAAAAAAGGGAATTGATAAAATATGACGGTTAATTACCTCCACAATCCAAATTTTCATCTCTGGGAATTGTTGTTCTATCTAGAAGTGGTGGAGCACATCCACGAACTTTTTCAGTTAACATTAACGTCTTGGGCATTCCAGAAAATGGTTCTGAACCATTCGCTAATTCGCATATTAAAATACCAATACTGTAGATATCAGATTTTTCATTATAACCTAAAAAATTGAGGATAAAAAAACACTCAAATGTAGGAAAGTTTACAACTACCTTGAAGATTCTGTTCTAACAATTCTGGACTTAACCAGTTTAGATTTTTTTCTGTAGTTGGAGGAAATGAATGAATACTTCTTTGCCATCTACCATTTTTAACAATCGGACAAGAATACCGCATACCTGTTAAACATACTTGTCCAGTATCAGAAACGAGAATATGACTGGCTCTTATAGCCCTAAAATATTTGTTTTTTTATATTTCATTGAATCACTATAAAAAAGAATTATTCTACCTGTGAATATAACCTTTCTTATGAATATATATTAATGCAGACAGTACCTCCTTTATAATCAATACTATAGCGGTCTCCAGTAATCCTAAGAAACATTGACAATGTTAAATTATTTCAAATTTAAAGTTTCAACATTTACCTTCGTTAAAATGTCTGGTTAACAGATCTCTACATGAACCGTATGCCATGAGTGGACTGATTACACAAATTTCAGGACCAGATACAAACGTAGTAATGTAAGGTAGAATATTTACATGGCTGAATTGTTTGGTTAAAATAATTTCACTCTGAAAATAAGGTTGAAATGAGAATTCCATCAAGCAGAAGTTCACGTGATAATAATACCTCTAACAAATTTATATCTTCTTTAATTCTATCAATGTTAAATTTTTTAACGGCAACCATCACTCCAGAAGGTAGGTGTTTGGCGAGCTGGACAACTGCTTTATTATCGAAACACTGACCCAAAATGGATATTGTTTGATATTCCGATATATTTGTATTATAAGGCGACACTTGCGAATTCATTCTACTTTTCTCAATCAACTTATAATCCTAAAGTGTTAATTTTATGATAATAAAACATATTGATATTTAAAATGTTAGGTTAGATATTTATAATGAAGTTGTTTTTCAAAATACTGAAAATACCCGATTGAAAACGTCAAAACTCCATCTTCTTCTTTTTTTAAATTGTGACGTTTAATCACTAGCTTGTGTTCAGCCATATGAAAAGTAAAATTCTAATCAGAGAAAAAGAAGAAGAAAACATTGGGAAAAGTAGAATTCGATAGATGGCGCTCTGAAATGTCAACGTCATCTTAGCAACGAGTAAAACAAATCAGCTGCCGTATAAGCCCTTTGATATTTAAGTGGTTTTATTTTGCTGTTTTAGTTATTTTCAGTGCGTGTTTTGTAAAACTTATGATTTTTCTTTGATTGTGCTTTAGTATTTTGTGTTGTTACACTAAATTTTGACTCCTAATATTTTTATTTTCGGAGTAATAGGTATGGTTGATTTGTGAAAAGTACAGCAAGCGTTCAATTAACTGTTTAGTTTTAGGTCTGATTTCGTGTTTTTATTTTATTTTTGATATAATTATATCTACAAAAGTTGCAGGAAAGGTAGGTTTGTATTGTGTAATATTTTAAATCTTTAATACCGACTTATATTTTCTCTTTGATCCGCAAGTCACAAAAAGCAGTGATTTTTTTGCGATTTTAGAAAAAGAACAGACAAAAGAAAATGTCAAATTTACCCTGGAGGAGCATTAAATAAAACATTAAAAAAACGTATATTATATATTATTTATCAAAATTACACATATTATTATTTTTAAAATCACAGTTCTGATTTTAATGATTTGAGCTCTGGACATATATTACTCTGTGTAATACAAAATGCTTTTGGTACATCAACCTCCCCATCTTGGTACAATTTTATAATCTCCTCTTCATATTCTTCCATAATGCCTTCACACTAAAAATACAAAAAAATATTGCAATTCAGAATGGGCATAGAATTAAAATAATAAGTTATCCAAATCATCGAAAAATTACAGCAAAACGAATAATATCAATCTGGATCCAAAGCTAGAGCTGTCAACAAAAATGAAATTGTTAAAAATAAAATAAAGGACTTACATAAAACTTCAGGCTTTTATTCAAATCCCCATCTTGTATAATATCTACATCAGACCAATCTGGATTCATAACACCGTCTTCAGTGAGCATATTAAGTAGAGTAAGAGTACCATTTTCCTTCCACTTTGCTCGAATGTAGTTATCCATTTTGTCACATACTCCTTCGATTACTTCTGATAGGGCTAGCTCGGATTTGGTTTGTGGTACAGTTTTATGCTCATAATTACCTTCCACATCGAGTCGATATCCTCCAACATCAACTTTTTTATTTGGATCTAATTTGTTTACTTCTTTGGATATTTCAAAGATGCTTTTTTTACAAACTAGAAGAAATATACAGTTAAAACTAGAAATATTGTGCTACAAGATATGAAACTGTACATAAAAACACAAAACTGGAAGCAATAAACAAGTAATAGTATTCGTGTTCTAAAAATTTAAGTAAAATTTACATATTTTACTTCATTCATTAAACATTTCAAACAGAATTAATATATTATTTATAATCGAAATAGAAAAATGTTTTAAAATAAATAGCTGAGTAGAAAGTAAAAACATAGATTAGATAAAATAGAAATTTCCATGCAAATTATTAGTGTGGGGTCAAAATTGAAAAATAGGCAAAAATAACGAACGTTACAATATTTTTGATTATACCACTTATTATTATGGATTATCCACGTCGAAATGGTAGAAACGTATTAAAATCTGGTACTGTCTAACCTAAACATCTTAATTCTGCTGAATTGATGTCAGTATCTGTGGCAAATGTTTGAGCTGCTGCTGAATGGAAATATAAATATGATAATATGAAATACAAATACTTCATTGCAAATAATAACTAAATCTTCTTGCACTACTAATACTATTATATCAAATAAATATAATCAACAAACGTATACTTACTTTACTGTTTTTTCGTTTGACACGTATCTCATATCTAATTGGTTATTGTAAAAAAATCAGGGGTGCCAATCGATAAAATATAATACCAGAATAATAATTTGATCTACTTAATTACTTGTATGTGTTTCAATTTATATACAATTTAAAAACGTAGATCATACTGAAAATATATCGTTTTAAACAGTATTTAGTAGTGAAATAATTTCGTATTTTATTTCAACCAATTAAATGCAACCGTATGGTAAACCGAAATTAGCAATACGCGCCTTTTTTGAAATTTCGATACAGTGGCGCACTCGCGTTGTCATTCCATGATTCTACTTTCAGGTCCGTCCACTTTTAATAGGGGAGTAAGCTTTTGGTTCTATTTCTTTTATATATAATTTCCTACAGAAGATGGGTGTTTGAATGAAAATTTGAAATGATAAGATAATTTAAACAATTACTTCTTTATATCTCTATATTGAAAAAGCAGCGAGAGGTTCGAATTTTTAAAAATTCTTAAAACGTGACTTGTCCCCTATATGAAATGAACTGTTCCAAACAAGCTTTGAGGATTCTGAAACAGGCAGGCAAGCACTGCTAGCAGCCAGTCGCCAATCGGTCACCGTATTAAGAGGTACAACATAATGTGTCAGAATTTTCTTTTCATGAATTTGAGTGTAAGGTTGTTCATTTTTTGTGAAAACTCAGTATTATTGTTAAAAAGTAGTATTGTGCCTCTGGAAAGCTGTTTTATCGAAAAATTCAACACAGAAGAGGCTTTTTCGAGGTGAGTGACATATTTTTGATTCCTTTATCCATAAGATCATCTAATGTGCGTTTATTGATGTCCAGACGGTCTTATTTCGGTTATTTATCGAATATGGTCCATTTTAAAAGTAATTTTGCATAATTACCTCATTATCATGCTTTTGTAGATATTCTAAAATTAGTTCATATGTTTTTCAAAGTGGGAGGTGAGGTGTCTAAAATACTTTTTTATTGTATCTTTTGCTCTAAATAAATATATTTGTTATTAATACCAAATTTAGTAAGATGTTTGTTGTCGGCGATGTCGAGAACACTTGACCTGGCAACCGCGGAAAGCGTGTTATAAAAGATTAGTAAGCAACATGATTTTTAAATGCCAATTGGGATATTTGACCAAATTACGTATATAAATATAAATCAGATCAATCTACTTTTGCTGCCATTAAATTTATTGACTCTGAAATTTCCATTATGCCTTCATGCTACTATTCGTTATGAAATATTCTCGTAACATTTTGTATTTGTTTACTGACAAAGGTTCGCAAGCGATTTTCGTCCTTACGAACACTTTGTTTAGAGCAACCGCTGGCAATAGCGCTTTGTGTGCGTCCGGTTCCCTACCCTTCCACTCTCCTATCGATTCGACGTCTGCCCAATGGAGAGCTATCTTCTCGGCTCGCGGGAGCGAACTCTTCTTGCGACGTTGTCTTTTTACGCCCATTACTCATACTAAAAGCATCAGAATAATGGTTTTTGATCGTACCTGTAACAACGGCAACGCGGTCCCAATATTGGAGGGCAAACGATGTTGCCAAACTCTGGGCATACATTCTCGCATCGCATACGTATATTTATATTTCTATAATCACGATTGTGCGACGTATTAAATAGTCCGAAAGGATGATACTGTACTTGTGGTGCATATTATTGCTCTTGGCGTGGTTCGATAACTGCCCGATATGGAAAATGTATCATTTAACTGGTACTTGACGAAAATGTAAGTTTGATTTGCGGACAATGCGTTACAAAATTATTTTCACTGTTGTAGAATGACACCTGATTTAGCAGATGAATTTCGAGTAACTATATAGTAGAATAGGTAGATCTAAAAATAGATTACGGGAAAGCGTATAGGGTATCTCGTGTTTGAAAATAAAATTCTATAGTATTCATATTCTTAAGAATGTAATTTTAAAGCAAATGTCACATAGTTTTGATCTTCGTAATTTCCGAACAGTTGTTAGTCAAGGTCAAACGGGAAAGTTTACTGTTGCTAATTGAATACATAAAATACTCTCGGACTTTCTTCTACGGTCTCGCAGCATAGGTACCTCATTTCGTATTATTTCAGGTGCAACGCCTTTATTCGTGCAGATTATCCCGAAATTGCAGATTGCAGCATTGTCAAATTGCGCAACCGGGGTAATATTAGGGTTAACACAGCCAATAGCATGGTGCTTGGGTTGCGCGCGCTCTAGTACACTCTAAACATGTTTTTTTAATTTTTATTATTACGTAATGTACTACAGGTCGTTGAAATTCATACATATCGGATTAAACAAATTAAAATTGCTATCTATTTACGAATGAATGTTTGTAAAAATACGCTCACCTTTGTTGTAAAAAAATGGAGTCGGTAACCTTACATTTAGGTTAAAAATAATGGACAGGACCACTTAAGCAAGGTTTAATACACAAGTACAAGGTTTTTTAAATCGCGATCTTGTATTTCTTTAAAATCTGCAATGTCGTAAGACGAGAATCGAGTAATCAAGTGATGCTATCGCTACCGGTTTTGTTTATGCTTGAAATAAATAAGTGGGCGTGACTTTACCAATCAGCTGAACTCCATCGGTTCAACATGGCAGTTGTCGGCTTCATTTGAACGTTTTATGTCAAGTTTTGTTCGTAACATCAAATAACTACAGTTGAAAAATGTTAAACATCGAAGTTTTTCATCATTTTTGGAAGTTGTATAGTTTTTTCCTGTTCATGGTACCGTATCTCATACATTATTTACCTTAGCTCTAAGTTTATCATTATCAAATTGCATTTACAATTTTTATTGTACGTCATTTATGTTTGGAAAATCGAATAGCTTATTTTTAAATTCAGTTGACAACAATTAGATACCTTATTTATACGTTAAAAATTCGAATGACGCAGTTTCTGCTTAGAAAATTTTTTTTATGTAACAAATATTCGTATATTTACTACTGAGTGTAAGGCCGGCTTCACACAATCCAGTGTTTACCGTAAATATTTGACATGTAGAAGAGATACCAATTCTTGTAATGGTAGGAATTATATTTATAACGAGACGCCGAAATAAAAGTTTACTGCGCTTCTACAATATTGCTTCAAGGTTTTTAATACTTCCATTCGAAAATATGATTATTATTTATCAAAAAGATGCTCGAACTAAAACCACATAAAATAATAATTAGTATTTCGTTAACTGAAACAGATTTCGTTGTTCCTAATTATACTACACTATACTATCAATTTCCCATTCTTAGATAATCATTTATTTGTGTTTGTTTGTGGAAGATGCAAATTTCATTCTGTAATAATGAATTAGGCGCGTAAACAATCCTGAAGAGCATATTGATTTGTAAGTTGAGAAATAATTAGAAAGCATAAGAGACTGGACATATTCATGTATGTATAATAGGCCAGACTTTTTTTTTTGAAATTTTTCAATATTTCGCGTTGGGAGGAAGGTAGAGAAAAATAAAAAATATCATCGTGTAGGGGGAGTGTTTTGCAACAAAAAAGGTTTCCTGCGTTTCTTTCGTCCGAGCAGTGGTTTATCCGGAAAAAATTCGGTAAGCTAAGTATGTGTTCCGCATCCGCGCGACTCTATTTTCTGAAGCGCGGCGGAGTACATTATAAACTATTGTACAGTTATAATGTAGATATAAATAATTGTAATACGGCGTTTTGAAGAGGAAAGTGTCGGCTTTAAGATGGCCTTTTTATCTTGTCATAGCATTTAATCATTTTTAGCAAATTACTCATATATAATATAAATATTTTATTCTAATAAAAAACCAAGTATCTCAATAAAAAATATATTATATAATAAGGTGGCATTGAAACAATTTTTCGAAGGATGTTTATTGAACTTGGTAAGGGATGTATTGAATAGAGGAAGTTGTTTAGTCCATGGAGGGATATGAGGTTGGGGAAGCGGAGTGTTCATTGAAAGGTCGGTATTCTCAAGTAATGGGAGAAGAAGATGGGCAATATATTTTACGCTACGTTTGGAAGTAGTGTTGGAAGGATGATGTTGAGACATTGATGTAAACAAAGGGTAAACAGGGTTAGAAGATGCTGATGCAGCGTATGAAAGGAGGAGGGATTGACGTCTTAGGAACAGGGGTGGCTCATTTGCTTCACAGTATAGACTAGCAGCTGGACTAGAACGGAAAGCACCGAGAGAGAGTCGAAGGGCTGTATTGTTCAGTGAGTCGATGGTGGATTTGGAGGCTGACATGTAAATAAAGCTACCGTAGTCTAGTTTAGAACGGATGAGGGATCTGTAAACTCTTAATGAGGTATTTTCGTCGGATCCCCAGTGATAGTGGCAAAGAGCTTTGATGATATTAAGGTATTATTTACAACACATATACTTAATTTACCGAATTTTTTACGGATGTAATTGTTGTACTTATATGAAACTAATTTTTATTTTGTTACAGCCGCCCAAATGTAATTTGAAATGAAACGCCTGCGCGTTGATGAAACCGTGAAAGAAGTAAACGAACCCCCATTGAGTGGCATCTGCCAGAGCGGTGCCCTATACCGTCAAACGCTGTCCAATGTGGTAACGACTTCATTGTATTCAGCAAACAGCCCTTCAAATACCGTGAAAGTAGTGAGCGAAGGTATGCAATCCGGACTTTATTCTCCCGCTCCGCCGGTCAGTTATGGCCACTCATTACCGTCGGCCACGGCGCCGCATTCCCTCAAACCACCGACCATGTCCATCCCGATCGGCGGACATTCCCAGCTACGCACCGCCGGCGGTTCGCCTTCCGGAGCCGGACTTCAAGAATCCGCACAACAACAATCCTCCAGCACCACCAATTTCCAACGATTGAAAGTCGAAGATGCTCTTTCGTATCTGGATCTGGTCAAGTTCAAGTTCGGTTCCAAACCGCAAGTGTACAACGATTTCTTGGACATTATGAAGGAGTTTAAGAGTCAAAGCATCGACACCCCCGGCGTTATTACGAGAGTGTCGAATTTATTTAAAGGATTCCCCGAATTAATCGTCGGTTTCAATACTTTTCTTCCCCCGGGATACAAGATCGAAGTGCAACGCAACGACCAAGGTTACGCTTTCCAAGTGTCTGTGAGCATGCCGAGTCCGACCGGTACGATCAACTCGGGACCGCAAGAACATCGCTCGGCTATGATTTTGAAAGGTTCAGGAACTATTAACGTGGCCGGGCAACAACCACCTCCGGGTCCTCCAAGCTCTCAGCCGCTGTCGCTTACTCAGCACTTACCGCCCGTTACTCCTCAACCGCCACCAGCCCAGCAGCCGCAGCCGCAACCACCGATAGTGCATCATACTCCTCCGTATGGAGGCAACGCGGCACCGCCTCTCAGTTACGGCGCGTTGTCGTTGTCTGCGGCCCAAGCTGCGGTTACTCATGCTCTGCAAGGGAACACCGACACACCCCAGAATCAACCTGTGGAGTTCAATCATGCTATCAACTATGTCAATAAAATTAAGGTGAGTTTTTTGTTGGAATTTGTTTTTTCCCTTTTAGGAGGGTAGTTTTATTAAATGTTTCCTTGTATATCGTTTTCTTATCATTTTTTGTAAAAAATGTTCATTCTGCTTAATTTTTTTTGGTAGATACGGGATATTTTTTAGTACACTTGCTTGTTCCTTAGACATTTCTTGACTTGAAATTTTTTTTCATGCATTTTTACTTACAATGTGTTGGTTCTTTTGATCTACCAATGAAATTAAAATGGATCTCAACTTTATTTGATACACTAAGATCAATTATACAAAGAATGTTCGAACACACATACAGCTCTTTGTAATTGGGGTTGAAATATATATCTACTTGCTATATTGTATCTCTATACGATGCAAATTTTTTTATAAAGTCAGTCCCACTGAATGTGTCCTTTTATCTTTGTTTTTTTTTTTTAAATATTTGCCCGATAGGATGTACTACATTACGAACTACTAGCCGTATGTTAGGCTCCTATCATTTTATTCCTTAAACAATTAATTTCTATTAAAAACAACATCATCTAGTTCCATAAGAACTTCATTAATTGTCATGAAAAATTATATAAATATATGTACAGGTGGTTGTTATACAACATTAAATTTATATAGATTATATGACTCGTAATGGTTTAAAAAATATATTAATTTTTCTGTCATTTTAGAACCGTTTTCAAGGACAGCCCGAGAAATATAAAAAGTTTTTGGAAATCTTGCATACTTACCAAAAAGAACAACGCACATTGAAAGAATCGTCTAGTATAGCCAGTGGGATAAAACATTTAACCGAGCAAGAGGTGTACAGTCAAGTTGCTAAACTTTTTGAGAATCAAAGTGATCTGTTGGCGGAATTCGGACAGTTTTTACCGGACGCCACCAGTCATGCCAATCAGGTGAGTTATTATAAAAAAAATTTGGATTTTTTAACAGTTCGATAAGTAATTTTGTTATAAATTTTAATTTAAAGTAAGTTTTGGTTAAATAAAAGGAGTAAAAGCTACAAATAACGTTTAAATAGAAGGCTATTAATCTAATAATTTTATGAACTATTGAGAATTTCTCAAACTGGTAGTGGTAGTTCAAATGTACTACTCTAAAATTCTCATATTCATGTCGTTTTTGTGAAAAATTAGGGCTATTTTGTGGTAGTTCAAACGAACTATTGCGAATTTCTCGAATTTAAATCAGTTTTTTTGGAATATGTGTACTGTTTTATAGTAGTTCCAATGTATTATCCTAAATTTCTCATATTCGAGTCGTTTTTGTGAAAAATTGGAGCTATTTTGTGGTAGTTCAAATGAAATATTGCAAATTTCTCAAGTTTAAGTCAAGTTCGTGGAGTATGTGTACTGTTTTATAGTAGTTCAAATGAATTATTGTAATTTTCTCATATTCAATTTTTGTGAAAAATCAGAGCTATTTTGTGGTAGTTCAACTGAACTATTGCAAATTTCTCGAATTTAAGTCAGTTTCGTGGAATATGTGTACTGTTTAATAGTAGTTTAAATGAATCATTGTAATTTTCTCAGATTTAAGTCGGTTCTCTGAAAAATGGAAGCTATTTTGTGGTAGTTCAAATGAACTATTGCAAATTTCTCAAATTTAAGTCAGTTTCTTGGAATATGTGCACTGCTTTATAGTAGTGCAAATGAATCATTGTAATTTTCTCAAATTTAGGACAGTATCTTGGAATATATGTACTGTTTTGTAGTAGTTCAAATGAATCATTGTAATTTTCTCAAATTTAGGACAGTATCTTGGAATATGTGTACTGTTTTATAATAGTTCAAATTAATCATTGTAATTTACTCAAATTTAATTCGGTTCCCTGAAATATGAGAGCTATTTTATGGTAGTTCAAATGAACTATTGTAATTTTCTCAAATTTAAGTCAGCTTCTTGGAATATGTGTACTGTTTTATAATAGTTCTAATGAATCATTGTAATTTACTCAAATTTAAGTCGGTTCCCTGAAAAATTGAAGCTATTTTGTGGTAGTTCAGATGAACTATTGTAATTTTCTCGAATTTAAGTCAGTTTCGTGGAATAT
>CAJUYG010000805.1:68031-88385 GCA_910591675.1 Galerucella calmariensis
AATAATGTGAATTATTTATTGAGGAAAACCAAAGTCTTTTGGTGTAAAAAGATAGTTTTGTTGAGTTTGAAAAGTCGAAAAGTGTAGTTGAGCTACCCATTGATAGATGGCGATAAGCCATCAAAAGTTGAATTTGTAAAAAGCTCAACTACTGAATAGTGGTTAAACATAGTTTAACCATTGGTTCAGTGGCCAGTGGGTTAACCTGCTGAGTTACAACACACCCTTGGTATAGCGTTTTGGTAACAGTGTGAACTATATTTGTAAGTGCACACCCTAAAATAAACTGGTTAGATTAAGGGGAAATGAAAAAAAACTAGTAAAGCTAAAATATATTCGAATTTCTGGACATAATCTTTGAACACATCATACAAAAATATATAATATTTAAAAAATAATTCTATCTACAAAAACCTTTTTCATCAACAATTATATTACTCTTAAAAAAATGTTAATATCAGATCATTGACTATCATTCAAATGCAATACACTTAGCATATCAACCGCAGCTTCCAGCTCATTTACATCGACATCTTCAGAAGCTTCCGCTTCTTCTCCATTAGAATTTGTATCTATTTCAGGTGTTGTAGTCGAGCTACTTTCATCAGACTCATTAATTTGTGCAGAATTTTCATTACACTGATTCGGCTTGTTACTGTGAAGACCAGCAACTCCTAAAATGTATTCAAAACGCTGGGATACTTCAAACACTCCTTTTTTTTAAGATTTACCTTTTTTAGGTACCGAAGAAAAATCCCTTTTAATTCTCCGCCTTCTGGAGGGATCGTTCCGTCTTATCTGCAACATATTTTCCAAATCTACTATATATAAAAATCCAGCGATTAATAATTCACAGGTTTTTTCATTATTTTTATAAGAAATTTCCAAATCTTTACTAGTACGCTCATCATACTGCCACCAACCTGAAAAGGTTAAATCAGCTTTATTTCCAATCAATAAATATAAAAAATCTTTTTAGTTATTTATTTTAAATAATACAAAGTTATATAAGTAGGTACATTTTATTATTAAAACTTAATAAAAAAGATAATTATAACTAAGACAACCTAAAGCATATGACACAACATTTATTTTTTCAATCCAGCTACACCTTTAACATGAATATTTCTCATTCTATCCCTTTTGATAGACCTTTTTCTTGTCGTGTTACTATTGGGATATTGAATATTATTTACAAAATCTATTTTATACAGTTCACCACATATAATGAGATTAAAATTCGGGACTCCCAATTTGAAAGCCTCTTCTATTTCTTCATTGGCTCTTTCATCGTATTTCCACCAACCTTAAAGTACTAAAGTCAAAAGAGGAGCTGTAGTAACGAGGGATTCATTTTTCTTATGAAAACTAAATTTCTTTAAAAAAAATGAATCACAGTATATCTTACCATTCCTTCCTTCGTAAAACCATTGGAAACCATCGTCGAAAGTTTCAGTTTCATCTACTAATACTGGTTCTAGAAGATTAGGTTGTTCTATAAAATCTCTTGGTATTTCTTGTCTGCACATAGCACATTTCTTATTCTGATTTGCGAATCCTTTCACACATAGAAAACAAAATATATGACCGCATGGCAGTTGTGCCGGATGAATACATTTTTGTAGACAAACCGCACATTCCATATTTTCACCTATTAGTTAATAAAATATAAATAAACAATTAGGTCATTGACTAATATACACCATACCTTTCTCCTTTGTAGAAGTTAAGGTAACATCTTCTTCATCTAGAATTTCGATTGCTTCTGCCATTGTAAAAAACGATTTTAACACATAAAAACACTGTTCAGTTCAAGAATTTTTGTAAATATGCACAACAGATGCCATTTTTTTTAATAACTTGACACACTTGTCACTTGACATTCCTAGACAAGCATAGGCAATTTTTAGCGAGTTACTATTATTTTTATAAAAGTTTTTCATCAAATTTCAATCAAACCAGTGGCAGCTATATAATTTCAGCTGTATTTATAAGGAACTTGGAACTTACCCACCTCAAGAAAAACATAGGTAGGGTAAATACACGTAACTTCATTTTGGCGAGTAAATACCGTCTATTACTCGCTAAAAATTGCCTCAGTGGTAAATCATAGAACTAAATCTTGTGGATGAAGTCGAGCGTTCGGAGCGTGCGCATTTCACTATAGACAGATCCGGAGCCAGCGATTTGGTACATAGAGGTAGCAAAATAAAACAACTAAAATTGAATTACGCCATTTATTTACATATCGAATTTATATACCAGGAATGTAAAATTGTAAACTTCACACAGCCAAATTAAAAAAAAATCTCAATTTCAAATATAAAGCTTATTTTTTTTTCCAACCAGACTATATCGGTTATAAATAAAATGTATACAACACACTCGCGGATTTTGAAATTCCAATACATAATATTCATTGTTAAACAACAAATTTCGAAAAATAAATAGAAAACGAAAAGCTGCACGAGTTACAAAGTCCTTTCGTTCGAAGTAAATAACCCATGGCTCATTTGAAATGAAAGTTCCATTACTTTTTGCAGCGTTTCCGTTTTAGAACAATTGTTTGATAAAGCTATATTAAATTTAATTCCTAATTATCTTTTTTTAACTATAGATACAGTTACAATCTGTACAGAGTAAATGAGATGTTAATTTTTTTCAAACAAGTTTTCTATTATCCAATATTTACTTAATAAAAACAGTTAAACAGGCTGGGGGGGGGGACATCTCCTGCGAATGAACCGAGCTAGGTATCAGAAGTGGAATGAGTGACAAAAGATGAAAGGAAGAAGAAGATCATAAGCACAAACTTTTAGAAGTGGAATCAAAGTGGAGGTCGAGTAGGAGAATGGAAAGAGGAAAGATGTAATTAATGAGAATAAGTAGTGAAAAATAGATTCTTGTATCTAATTCTTAGTGTATCTAATGTCAATGTGATGACCTTGAATTGTATCACATATTTTATGCAGGTTAATTTTAATCCACTATATTAATTTGAATTACATTTGAAAAGCATTATTTCTTAATATTCGAATTTATAAAAGAATTTTATGCACGCCATTTGGCGGCTTTTTCTTCAAAGGGATTAAAAATATGGGTCAACACATTGACAATAGTTACACTATATCTTGAACTTGCTTATAACACCAAAAATATACTTTACGATTAAATTTTCTTGTTTACGAACAAACAAAATCAACTGAAATTGGTTTTAAACATAAAAGATACAAAAAAATTAAATTGGGAAAGCACCCACCAACTATTTTAGCAAATTTTGAATAATAGAAAAACCTGTTTTTCATTTTTTCCTACTAATATTACGTTATACAATATATATAGTCCCTAGATTAAAGTATCTGAAAAAATACACGGGCGAGCAATTTTTTAATAATAAAATGAGAATTCTTATCTTTATATTCTTGTTTTCGTATACAAACTCAAATTTTTAAAATGGGGAAGAATCTAAGAAAAATTTCCCGATTCGGTAGTTACAATATAAAATATTTTCATTATTTGTCAGTTTATAATTGATTCGATAAACAATTTTTAAATTGGTAGACATTGAAGAATAAATCACTCAAGCAGCAGACCGTTTACTAACAAGGGGTCGTTCATTAATTACGTGATGTGTTCTAGGGGGGAAGGGGATCGAGCTAAATCTTTCCAAATATCACTTAGGGGGAGAGGGGGGTCTTTGCAAATATCACGTAATTATTTTTCTCGCAGAAAACTGTGTAAAATTGCGTTAAAAATTATTTCTAGAATATAATACGGCCAAATCTGAGAAAATAGTACTTCTGTGCTCTAGCGACAATAGCTCACAGTGGCTGATTCAGAGCGAAGTTGAAGGAGCAGATGATTTTATTAAAAAACACTTGGATATGTTGGTTCCAATTGTCGTGCACTCTTGAGGCCGTGCACGAGTCTCTATATGGACTGAATTAGAATAAATATTTTCTTAAATTTTGTTCGATATTCATTATTTAAAATTAAATCAAGTTAATATTCACTAATACTAGTATTTGCTAGCATTCAATAAAAGTAATAGAACAAGTTGTGATGCCTTTTGGTCAATATAATAAGCTAACGATAATATTTAAATAAAAGACATAAATTCCCTTGAAGCTAATTTCAATAAATCATAAGAACGTTGAATCGTTACATAAATAAGAAGTAGGAAGGCCGCACGTACGAAGTCAAGTTCAGAGCGTGAAATAAACATAAATAGTATTATTTATATTTACTTATGATGAACTTGACTTGCCGTATAAATATGCAAACGATAGTGTTTACAGTCCAAATAGAAGTTTTGAAGAATCTCGCGTGAGATTAGGGGTGGGGGGAGGGAGTTGAGGAAAATCTTACGATATCTCACCAAGAGGGGTGGGGGGAGGGGTCGAAAATTTTTCAAAAACGCCTCACGTAATTAATGGAGGCCCCCCAAGCAACAACTACTTCCCTAGCTACCATTCTGGTTTGCAATTAGAAGGTTTGTTCCCGTAGCAAGTTCCTAGCTGTTATGGACACATTGAGTCTGCGCAGTATCAGAGTTCAGGCTCTGCCGGAACGCTTTTTTGATACTGCGCAGACTCAATATGTCCATAACAGTTAGGAACTTGCAAACCTTATAAGAACAACATAAACATAACTTGAACGGTCACTATTTTTGGAAAATATTTTTCAAAACATACAGGAAACTGTAAAACTAATTTTTTTTATACTTTTCCCATTACGCAATCTTCAGCATCAACTTACAATTTAACTCACAACCTTAAAAACAAATCCATCGACTTCCTTTTTTTTTCTTAAAATATAATTTATTACAACTAATTAAATAATAAAACAAAAAAAAATTTAATTCTAAAAGCTACTCACACTATCTCTATCTTGTGTTTCATTTACTTGTGCAATGTTAGCTTGCTGTCTTTGCGAGTCCAAATCAGGGGCACTGCCCCATTGGGTCTGTCCCATCATCCTGTCGTCGTATAGAGAAAATCGCGCAGACTCGGTGGCTGCTTTTCCTCTCGTACGACGCACCGAAGGAGGCACGTCCCCGGGGGTTTTTATTCTTTGTGAGGGGTCTTTCAGTCTTGAGAGGTCGCTAGTCGATGAAAATACCTTAAAAAATGAATAATTTTGTGAAATATAACAAAGAATTGAAGGAATCAGTATAAATACGACCAAGTAGTTCAAATGTATCCTAGTATTCACTTAAACAACACTAGTAGTCAATATTGAAGAGTAGTTCAAATGTACCGGGAGATCAGTTAAGGGTAGCGAGCGGCCATATCTCATAAGATATTGGTCGTGTAGATTTGGAAAAAAAATACATGATAAGAGTCGCCAAGAGAAATTACTGGAAATAATTTTCGAGTTTGTAAAACGTCCACTAGAGGGTGTAACAACCAATACTAAGTAGAAAAATGGGATTTTTATTGAATTTTTCCTAATGAAAGTATATCGATGATAACATTTTCATATTTACTGACTATTCACCTACACTTTTTGACTTAAATGTTTTGTTCTATCTATCAAAATAAAGCGGTGGGGGAAGTTCAATTGTTTTTTTTTAAACAAACCAAGATTTCTCCCGTTTCGCTTGACCGATTTTAACAAATTTGGGCTCATATGAAAAAGCAGAAATTACACTACAAAACGCTTACTTGGTTTTGACTTTTTGACTTTCTTCGTCGCCGCTAGATGGCGTTAACTGAAATGGTAGCAGATTTTTGAGTTTTTTTCAAAAAAAAAACAAAAGTAATGGTATATTCATTTTTACATATTTTAAAAGAGGATACGTTTTTCTAGAATTTAATGAAAAAAATTAATCATCTACCTTTTTTTGAACCGTTGATATTGCAAAAAATATAATTTTATTACATAAAAAAATGGCACGCCACTGCTTTTTATCAAAATAAAAATCATTTTCGTAATCACTTATTAGTTGCTAACAAAAAAAACCTTGTGACTTTTTTTGTTAGACAAACGGTTTTGGATTAAAAAAATCAAATAAATTTACATGGGGCCCATATCTCGAGACATGTGAACCTATGTTATTTTTTCAATCCTAAACCGTTTGTCTAACGAAAAAAAGACAGAAGGTTTTTTTGTTAGCAACTAATAAATGATTACGAAAATGATTTTTATTTTGATAAAAAGCAGTGGCGTGCCATTTTTTAATGTAATAAAATTATATTTTGTTCAATATCAACGGTTCAAAAAAAGGTAGATGATAAATTTTTTTCATTAAATTTTAGAAAAATGTATTCTCTTTCAAAATATGTAAAAATAAATATACCATTACATTTGTTTTTTGTGAAAAAACTCAAAAATATGCTACCACTTCAGTTAGCGCCATCTATCGGCGACGAAGAAAGTCAAAAAGTCAAAACCAAGAAAGCGTTTTGTAGTGTAAATTATGCTCTTTCATATGAGCCCAAATTTGTTTAAATCGGTCAAGCGAAAAGGGAGAAATCTTGGTTTGTTTAAAAAAACAATTGAACTTCCCCCACCGCTTTATTTTGATAGATAGAACAAAACATTTCAGTCAAAAAGTGTAGGTGAATAGTCAGTAAATATGAAAATGGTATCATCGATATACTTTCAACAGGCAAAATTCTATAAAAATCCCATTTTTCTACTTAGTGTTGGTTGTTACGCCCTCTAGCGGACGTTCGACAAACTCGAAAATTATTTCCAGCAATTTCTCTTGGCGACTTTTATCATGAACTTTTTTTTTCTAAATCTACGGTACCATTCTTCATATCGCTTGGATTTCGCAACCAGAAGCAATTGTGGTGGTTTTTATCAACAAAATTATTTTTTTTATAATAAAAGAGAAAGTAAAAGTAACACTATGTTTTATATACGACTTAAAAGAAAATTTCTTATTATAAATTCGACAAATATGAATATAAATACCGAGTAGTTCAAATGTACCTTCCCCTATATCGCTATATAAAAGAAGCATTTCGATTTTTATCAACAGAATTATCATTTTTTTCAACGTAAATTAAATATTGTGCTCACAATGTTTTATCTACGACTTAGAACAAAAAATTCCTACCTCATTGAAATGATCCAAAGATCTTTGTCTGGAAAGGTTATTCTGTCTTTTCAATAATTGCGTAACTCCGCACGTATTCGAATTATCCGCCGGTTTAAGTAATAACGTCGAAGGCCTGACGGTGTCGTTTTCCCTTGTTAACAGTGACGTAGTTACGCCGTTTTGACCGAATCCATTCACTACTTTGCTGTTTAATTTCACCTAAAAAAATTATTTATTAAAAAAAATTTTTTAACTAAATATTAAATTTAGTTACCTGAGTTTCTTTACAAGACGCGACCGTTCCGGAATTTTTCTTACTGTTTAAAAAATTCCTAAGTCCGTTCCATTTAAATCTGGACTTGGTAGGGTTTTTATAAGAATCGTTTTGTTGCTTCGGCATCCCGTACACGGCATTTTGTACGTAAGGTATCGGTGTAGCTCTGTGGTTTATTTGGAAATTCAAAAAATCGTTGGGGATCAAATTCTGCGATTCCGAACCCCCGCAATGCTTCGACGATTTATCTATCAGCAAACTATCGCTAGAACCCGATAATAAATTTCTTTCCATACAAGGATTTCTTCCTTGATAAGGCTGCAAAGGAGTCACACAAACGGCTAGTTGATTGGAATTTTTACAATTTTCTTCGGAAGGTGATAAAAGAGTTTCTATGGTGTTGATAGAAGCGTCAAACTGGTGATCGTGTAAGTGGTTGTTGTTAATTAGAGGCGTGGGACTAGCTGGGGGATGATAGGGATGAAGAACGCGACCTTTCAAAGTGGGTAGTTCGAAAAGGCGTTCTGCTATACATAAGGCTGTTAAACGAGCTTCAGCATCCTGATCCCAACAATCCTCAGCTGTTTCACAAAGTAATCGAGCAGATGCTGTATCTTTCCAAGATACAGGCCAAAGTGGCCTGACTTTTTTTCTACTAACTAAAGTTTGCATTTGCTCTAAAGTTGGATTTTCTCCAGCTTCCTAAAATTACAAATTTATCTGTATATATAAAAAGAAAATTCGCTTTCCAACACTATTATTACCTTTGAAAAAGGAGCAGAGTAAGGATAAGGCTCAGCATTTTGCATGTCAGTACATCTGGTACCCAATTCCCACAGCACCAATCCCAAAGCGTACACGTCGATTTGCTTAAGAGCACTCTCGCAGTCTCGAAGATTCACCGCCCCTTCTAACACTTCGGGTGCCATATATCTCAACGTACCTTAAAATTTTTTTTAATAAACATTTTTTAACCTAAAAATTGTGACAACATCGATGACAGAAACGCGCCCACAAACGAACGTAATTATCTTCGGTAGAAAAGAAGAAGAGACCATGAAGCAGTCTTCGAACCGATTCTATACAGACATTGTATGTGACTTGTAACACCATTGAATTCACCGCCCCTTCTAACACTTTGGGTGCAATATATCTCAACGTACCTAAATTTTTTTTAATTAACATTTTTTAACCTAAAAATTGTGACAACATCGATGACAGGAACGCGCCCACAACGAACGTACTTATCGTCGGTAGAAAAAAAGAAGAAGAGGCCATGTGACAGTCTTCGAACCTAACCTATAAAGACATATCATCACGCTCATAACACCTTTAAATATAATAAAGTCAATAGAATCAAGTAATTTATTCATAAAATCATAAAATACGTTACAAAAATGAAAATTCGACTCACCTGCTTCGCTTATAGACTTATTTTCAGCTCTCTTAGGTACCACAGCAAGTCCCAAATCGCAAATACAACAAGAAAGATCCGGTCTTACCAAAATATTTCTAGTGTTGATGTCTCGATGGGCGATACAAAATTTACCCTGATCGCTGTGTAAATGTGCCAATCCTCGAGCAATGGTTAAACTCATTTTTCCCAACGTAACTAAATCAATGGTATGAGATTTAAGGTATTCCTGTAGACTTTCTTGTTCCAGTGATAACAGTAAGACATATTCGATGGTGCCTAGGTTGAAGGAATATTCACCGCCTCCGTAACATTTAAGAATACCGGAATTTTCACCGGCCATTTCGTACATTTCGTGTTCGTTAAGAAAGTAATTGCGATGATGAGCGGGGAAAACCTTAACAGCTACTTGTTGGTCTTCTATTACCCCGCACCATACCATTCCGTATCGACCTTGACCTGAAAGGCTTTAATAAAGAAAAGAAAATATGTCTAATCTGTACTTACCTATCATATTTATCATTTTCAACTTATCTAAACTGTATTCGGCTAGAGGAGGTAGAGGTTGTTGACAATTCTCGATGTCGTGCTTTTTTGGTTTCATCTTCCAGCATAAATAAGAAATAGATGCTAAGATTACGAGAAATACCAAAAAAACGACAGCAAGAGTTATGTAAATTAGAGGACTGAGAGATTCTTTCGAAGGTACGTCTTCCTGTGTAGTTTCTTCAGCAGGTACATAGGCATCACTAAAATTAACGTTACATTTACTCTGGTTGCAACAGCAGAACTTGGTGCTGTTCAGGGCTTTCGGAGGTTTTTTATCTGCTATACAAGCGGATCGCTCACATTCGTTGGGTTTTCCAGAAAGTTCCCAACAACCTAAATTAACAAAACTTTTTAATCACCTCCTGTATATTCAGAAATATATCGCTCATTCAAAACAACTCGACTTATGACAACAATTTATCCAAAAATGACCCGAAAAGAAAGTAACTATTTACCTTACCCGATCCGAGTAGCGATATTTGATATATGTATATACAGTAGCAATGCCATACTAGGTATAATAAAATTGGGAAAGTCGTGATCACGTCACGCTTTAAAATCACTGATATCAAAAAGTGACGGTAGCAATTAACATCGCTCACCACTAAAAGTAACTAGGTTATCTCAATGTTACAATTTTGCTTCTAGAGGCTCTTTTTAAAACCATTCATATTACTATTGTTTGGAATAAGCGATATATTATGTCACATTTTTAAGAGCCAATTCAAATCAATTAAAACACTTGACCATTTATCTGAATCTGTTTTCAGAACATACATCTGGAAAGTGTTCATTGAGTACCACTTGAGAGTGTTAAATGTATTTTTTTAAAATTTAATTGCTTAATTTATAGATCACACTTGTTGCATAAAAAGTTACACAGAAAATAATATCTATATATAAATATGAACATAAATACATACCTTGTCCCATAACTTCAATGGTACCATTGTTAGGATCTTCGAACCAAACCGTATAACAGTAATCACTTTTACATTTTTGATACAATTCGCTGGGTATTGTTTCAGGACTGTTGTCTTCCGCTATGTGTGCTATGGAACCAGCAGAGTTTGCACACACAATGGAGTCATCAATGTCTTTAGAAAAAACTCCAGAGAAAAGCAAAAATGTAGATGAAAATAATATCAACATTTTGAAAGGGTTTCCTAATTCATACCCTGAAAAAAAAGTTTATTTTAAATAGGTACCTAGTTGATAATAAGAAACAAGTAGAATAAACACTCAATAATATCTTTGTTGTTAAACATTAAAAGGATTTATTATTTTTGAATTTAATTGTTTATGTTTATTTTTTAATTTTAATTTGAATGCCAGCATGAAGTCATATAAAAACTGTACAAGACCTGGAACAAATTGCAAATAGGTATCTAGTTGATTTCCAAGACTATCCTAAATTATTGAGGAAACATATTTTTATTCTAAAAATAACTTGATTAGCAATCTATTGTTTTCAAATTTATGTATATAGTAATATGAAATAAATTCAAGGTGGTTTTTGAATGATATCAGATTTCATAACAAATTTTGTTTAAAAACAAAACAATATTAGAATCATAATCAAGCAGAGAATAAACAAATTGTATTCCTATGTTTATTGTTGATATCATTAGCACAATACTCATATAAAAAACATACAGAAACAATTTATTCTGTTTCTATGGTATCCTACCTACGGAATCTTCGATCACACAATTATTTTTATCAATGCTTTAGCAAAACAAACACCGAACTAATCATACTTTTATCACTGCTACTTGACACTGTCTGGATTTGGAATAAAGTGCACGAGAATTTCCTATTAAACATGGTTTTGCCGATTTAATTGCATTAGTTAAAATATCTCATTTATCGGAAGGCCTATCTCCGCTCCGCCTTCCTTCACCCTGCTTTGGTCACGTGACCAAAAAATTGACAGTTACAATTCGACTGTCTGGCGCCGCGTACCCGTATCATTTATTTTATATGACTTACAATGCCAGTAAAAAAACTTAACGTGGGAAATTGGGAGTTAACATTAAGTTAGATCATATAAAATTACGTTAAAAAAATCATAAAAAATTCTACTATGGCCTGTAATTTACCATATACCTAGGTAGGTACCTACTTCTCTGGTCGTATATATTATAGTTAATTATGATAGTTGTACAGTTTGCTGTCTATTCAAATTTTTGGAACTAGTTTACAAGATTCTAATGTGAATAAATAAAAGTTATTAATAATACCGTTTTGTATATGAAAAATTAGCTTTATTTAAAAAAATTTATTCTTTTCTACTGATATCTATGAGTGAGTTCCTGTAGCTATGAAATACAGGTCACTACTTATGTTACTTAGCTAGTTTAATGAGAAAAACTCGTTTGTTACTATTTATATAATTTAAAAAATAGTTTCTGCTTATGTAAATGTTTCTAAGTATTAAATTTTTCGTCTTTTATCGCAAAAAGTTTACATGGATCAAATTCTGAGTAGATTGTTAACAAATATAGTTCAACTAGTATATACTAGATGTCGCACAACCATTATAAATGTCACCAGTATTTTGACAGATGTCAGATTTAAAAGTTTAAGGTTAGATTTTGTAAAATATAAAGTGTAGATAGTAATACTGAAAATAGGAAATTTAAAATGAATTGTTCCAGATTTCCATATACCATCACTCACAGAAATTTCTTCTGGAAACGAAAAAAGTATATCAAAAACTAATATCAGAAAATAATAGATTGAAAATTACTTTTTGTAGGACTAATTTTGGAAGGTATAATACTGTAATGCCCGGTATAGTGTCTTCAAAACTAACCGTTCCAGACCACATACAAAAACCTAGTTACTTCGCAACAGGAATACCAGATGCAACAAATATACCCCTCGAGCCAGAATTAAAAAATATGCAGCAAATATCTGGAATGCGAGATTCTTGTAAATTAGCTGCAAATATTTTAAACAAAGTAGAAAACATTATCAAGGTGAGCTACAATTGTCTTCAAACAGTCAAATAAAACATGGTTTTTAGATTGGTATGAAAACTGATGAAATAGATTTGTTTGTATTTAATACTTGCATTGAAAACGATGCCTACCCTTCACCTTTAAACTATAACCATTTTCCAAAGTCAGTATGCACATCTGTAAATAACGTAGCTTGTCATGGTATTCCTGATGATAGACCTTTACAAGATGGCGATATTATTAATATTGATATAACAGTAGGTACATATTAATTACAATATCTAGTATAAAAGTGTTTTTTCTTTCAATTATTTTTACAGGTTTTTTATAGAGGGTATCACGGGGATTGTTCAAAGACATTTTTAGTAGGTAATGTTGATGATGAGGGAAGACAACTTGTAGAAGCTACTTCAATTTGTTTAAACGAAGCCATCAGTATATGCAAACCTGGTGTATATTTCCGCGATATTGGGTTTTGTATTGAGGAAAAAGCTGAAAGTCTTGGATTTCAAGTTATACCTTCGTTCATAGGACATGGAATTGGCTGTTATTTTCATGGACCTCCCGATATTTATCACATTAGTGAGTACTATCTCTTCTATTGATCTATATACTCAAATTTGCTGTTTTGTTTTAGGAAATAATTATCCAGGTAAGATGGAATCCGGAATGACTTTTACTATCGAACCAATTTTGACACAAGGTGATGAATTAATAGAGATTTTAGCCGACAATTGGACTGCTGTTACTGCAGATAGTGCTCGAACAGCACAGTTTGAGCATACTATTGCCATCACAGATAGTGGAGTGGATATTTTAACTACATAATAAAATATAAACATTTAAATAGAAGTTTTATTAATTTTTTATGTATAAAGTGATTTTTTTTTCTATAAATAGTTTTGGGGGAATAAATAAAGCTCGCAGTATATATAAGGCATTTATTTATTGAATATCCTTACCTGAGAAAGACTTAACAAAGTATCCTCGTCAAAATTTTGATAATTCGGTAATCAAAATTTAAAATATTTAAAAATTCAAAAAGACAAACACTAAAATTCGGCAGAATAACAAAAAACTTGTATATTATTCTGCTGAACATACTAACGAACACTTTACATAAAATATAAAATAAATTACAATAAAACTATGAGAATTAAAATAAAAAATCCTTTGGTGTATGAATATTGTTGTGAGGTTGTAGTTTTTTTGTACATTTGAACTACTGAGATGGATATTTTTGCATCCACTGGATGGTAATTTTTATATATATATATATATATATACAAATTTGATCACGGAGGGCGCATAGTATACAGCATGTCGCATTTTTATCAAACATACAGGATGTTTCGAAATAAAAGTAGTGCACTTTTTTCTTTCTTTTGTAAAAACCATTTAATTAAATTAAAGTATCTTTGACGTACATCTACATCACCCTGTATACAGCATGTCCACGGATGGAGTATCCTATAGGTGAAATATTTTTTAATATTAATTTAGTGAAAAATGTTATTCTTGATAAAAAGTTTTGCTTGTTCTGAAACCCCATTAAATGAAATAAAATTCAAATTTTTCAAAACCCGGATCATTTTATGGCCAGTTTTTTGAAAAACAGGAGTCTGACTTTTTGACATTTCTTCACATATTCGCTAATATCTCGGGAACCTTAAGGTTTGCAAGGTTTTAGTTTACGCCATTCGATTCAGAATTGAATTTTCTATAGAAAGAGGGATTTTCCACATCGAAAAACCTTAGATATGGATTTTAGAACTTTCAGTTTTTGAAAATGTCCACACCGAAACTTTACTAATTCGCGAAGACTCATAATTTTCAAAATTCCTCTTTTTATAGAAAATTCAATTCTGAATCGAATGGCGTAGACTAGAACCTTGCAAACCTTAAGGTTCCCGAGATATTAGCCAATATGTGAAGAAATGTCAAAAAGTCAGACTCCAGGTTTTCATAAAACTGGCCATAAAATGAGACGGGTTTTGAAAAACTTGAATTTTATTTCATTTTATGGGGTTTCAGAACAAGCAAAACTTTTTATCAAGAATAACATTTTTCATTAAATTGATATTTAAAAATTTTTCACCTCCATCCGTGGATTAGTATAAAAGGTCAAATTAAAAGGTCAATATATTTTTAATTTATTTTTGCAATCACGTGTCGTTTATATAGAGTGTTTCAAAAACAGTTTGCGCAGTCAAAATTTTTCGTAACAAAATCCGTGTTCTAGATACAGGGTGCTGGAAAAAAATTGTTTACACATAGTTCATGATAATTTCGAAAGTACTGGCAACATTGTAATGAAATTTATGTATATGTAATTGTTTGTTTTTTCTTCAACATCATGAATACTGGTAACTATTTTTTTCAAACACTCTGTATACTAAAAAAATCCTTAAACTAACTGAAAACGTTCAAAATTTTACAAATTGTCAGAAAATGTTTTTTTGGTAGATCTTGTATCACTATTATTATAATAATAATATACAATATGTCCCCCTAAGTTGGAATCATATGGAAAACTTTTTTATTATTAATTTTAGGAAAAAAAGTTATTCTTCATAAAAAGTTCTGCATTATATGAAACCTAAAATACAGTCATCAAATATCAAAAATTTTCAGTCGTATACGAGGTTTGTCAAAAATATTAGTTTCACTCAAGAGTAAAGTACCTTTAAATTTGACAATATCGAAAAATGTTACTAAGAAAAGTTGTTCAGAATTAAAAATTACGATTAAATATGTAATTAAATTCATTTAAATTGAAACTTCATATAATTTTTTAGTTTTTTAAATATTTTTTGCATTTAAAACGCGAATTAATACATTTTATAAAAGTTATAAAATTAACATTATATTAATGTTAAAAACAAACAAATTTTATTTTCACTCATACTAATGCTTCGACATATCCAACTTTTTTTAGTAACATTTATCGATATTATAAAATTTCTCTCGAGTAAGACTCATTTTTTGACAAACTTCGTATACGACTGAAAAAATTTGATATTTGATAACTGTATTATAGGTTTTATATAATGCAGAACTTTTTATGAAGAATAACTTTTTCTCCTAAAATGAATAATAAAAAAGTTTTCCATGATTCCAACTTAGGGGGACATATTGTATATTCGAAATAATTTTTTTAAAATAACATTTAAATTTCTTGGATTCAGGAAAAATTCCTCAATGCTACATCATATTTTTTTTTTCCAAATTTGACATTTAAGACAATTTTTAAAATTAAAAAATAAATATTACAAAATCAAAGATGGGATAAATATTTCTTAGGCTATTTCAGTCGAGATTTTTCTAAGCACTGGACATATTTATAACCAATAATAATTTTAATTTATCTACAAGAAATGCTCTTCCCAATCTTACACAATAAAATCAGAGGAATTTTTAAATTTTCTTCAGCTACTTCTATTTTCAAAAACACTGGGTAGCGAGCCTTTGGTTGTTCTATACAGAGCATTTAATAATGAAAATCTGGGAGGTTATTAAAGTTATAGGCATTAACTCGTTTTTAAAGCTGTTTTCATTTCCTCTGATTTATTATCAAACAAAAAACCCCCTAATAATTCGAAACTCACCAAAAAAAAAACACACGACAATCCAAAAGTGACTATGCATAATACTGAAATATATTCTTTATTTCGCGATATATAACGAACTTAACATTAAAAAAATCTAAGAATACTTACAATTAAATAACGAAAATATAAAACTAACTTTATATAAATAACTCATACAAAAATTGTATAACAAATAATTTTCTTTTCTTTATCGAGTACGACAGAATACATTTGTGCCAAAAAATATCGAATTTTGGCGCAAAGGACTAGTTTTTAATTTGTTTATTGATTCCCTTGTTGATCGTGTTTATCTTCTTTCCATACCCAATGCAACGCTCTGTTCAATTGAAGCACCATCCAGGAAAAAAGTCCCACGCCATTTATTACTTTGCCACACATGAACTGTATGTAATCGGTAAGCAGCATTAAGGAAAATCACTAATTTATAAACCACAACAATATTTTTTATTTGGCCACTATGTATCAAGCTACCAATAAGAAAGATTTAAATAGAGACCACTCTGTACGATTATTAGCCCAGTAACTTTTAGTGAAGATACATGAAAGAAAACTTTATTATTTCATTTGTTACATTTGATTGAAAAAGGATATTAAATTGTCCAAGGTGGATGTCCTCCATTTATGTACAAAACATACATAAACCCGTCTTTACATTTTCCTTTTATAGAATAGTAGTAAGGTAAAAAACTATGTAATCTAAATCTGAAAATAAACACCTTATACATTACCTTTAAATACTCTTACACAAAAAAATATTACGAATGTCAATACTTACTTTTTTTGTTCGTAAAACAAAATGGCAGCAGAGTTCGTTGTTAATACATGCAAAAACACAGCCTTGACCCTTCTTCTTTCAGGAGTTATTAGATTTTTAAGCAATGAATCTAACAATAAAGAAGCTATACCGTTTCTTCGATATTCCTTTAATACTCCTAGCGATAGAATATAGGCTATGTCACAATCAGACAGCGATTTGGCGAGGATTCCTTTATCTTCTTCATTTAAATTTGTATAGGGTTTGATTTTGGCGACGATAAGCCCGATGATTTGGTGATTGTAGACGGCGGCCAAAGAATAAAATTTTCTTTTACCGAAAAAAATTTAATTTAATCAATCTTTACGTATTTGATAACAAGACATTTAAATAAATAATAGATTAGAATTTGTTACTAATAACATTGCTGTTATCTCTCTTGTAATGTTAAGTTTGATAAACAATTTTATCAATTTGCTTAAATAGCTGAAACCTTTTTAAATCATTTAATGGCATAATTAAAATTATACTGTTTCAGTTTAGAGATATCCAATTACAATATCAAGTAAAAATAGTTGAGATTAGATTAAATGTGTCAAATTTACACCTGCATAATGTTAATTTCACCAAGATATATCCATGACTAAGCAGTGAACAATTTAAATAGAAACCCCCTTTTTAACATAAGTAACCTAGACCCTAATAATTCTACAAAGTCTAGGTAATAATTTTAGAACAAACATATTATGAACAACCGCATTGCTTTAGCTTAAATAATAGTCAGATACTGGATGCCTGTTAATCAAATTCTACAATTACTCAAGCAGAGTAAATGTTTTATTGAGTAAGTGTGGATTTATGCAGACACGATTAACAATTATCAATTAGCATTTAACAATTAACAATTATCAATTATAAGTTGAACTACTCATTTCACTATGACTCCGTTTACGCACACAATTAACAATTATCATTTATCGATTAACAATTGCGAAGTTGGTCAACTTTTAACTTCTTAAATTAATTGTACCGAATTTTCATCCAGTGCGCAGATAGTACGCAGATCCTTACTTTTTTCATAGAAAAGCGGTTGACTTAGGGTCCTTAGGGCTATGTTATGTGTTTGTTTATTTTAAAATTGTACTAATAAAAGAAAAAATGTCTTCAATTCTACTATACACCTCCAAAATTGTTCCAATGCACAAATAGACATGAAAATGTAGGGTTATTGTAACTAGAATCTCGGGCTTGTGCGCATGCTTACTATTTTCTCCTAATTTATAATTGTGTCTGCATAAACGATGGCAGTTTTACTAATTGTTAATTGATAATTGTTAATCGTTAATTGCTAATTGATAATTGTTAATCGTGTCTGCATAAATCCACACTTAATATTAAGTGGAACACAATAATTTTCAACGTCCTATTAAAGACACTTAAAATTGATAGAGCGATTTGGTTAACAAATAAACGTAATTACATACTTACCCATTACTAGAAGTAATTTGTTCGTACCAATAAAAAGGGTACTCAATAGGAAACCATTCTTGACAAAGGGCTCTAACTTCGTCCAAATCGTCGGGACATAGAAACCTCAACTGTACTTCTGCCAAGGAATACAATGAAATTAGCTTTTCGCTCTTGGACGACCCATCAGAACATTTCCCATTAGATTGGTACCTATTTGTATATTATAGTTTAAAGTATTTTCTATATTATTTATGAGGTTATGTACATACCAATTAATGTCTGCCATTTGTGACACAATTTAATACATCTATCGAACGTAATGAAATTTCTCTTTCATTATTAAACAGAAAAATTTTGATGATTGATAATATTTTGTCATAATAACTATTTTGATATTGAGTTGAGTAGCCTAAACTTGACAGTTTTGAACTGTCAGTTTTTAAATTTATGCGTTAGTGTTCATTTGACTCACAATATTTTCAAAAGAATTCAACACAGCAGAATTTTACTTGAATATATTGGAGAAAAGAGACTGTGTTTTTAAGGGAATTTATTTATTATTTTATTGTTGAACAAAAGTACATAAAAAATACGTTTTTATTCATATTAATTTTTGTTGTGTTTTGTGTTGTCAACCCTGACCCTGATTATAGGTTATGTCATGTCTACAGCATTCAAAAATAAAAAATTGTGTACAGAAAAGTTTATATAAATTTAATTAATTTGTGACAATGGTTGTAGCTATAGGATTTGAAGGCAGTGCTAATAAACTAGCCATAGGAGTAGTTAAAGATGGTGAGATATTGGCGAATTGTCGAAGAACATTCATAACACCTCCAGGAGAGGGTTTTCTACCCAAAGAAACTGCTCAGCACCACAAAAAATTCATATTAGTTGTATTAAAAGAAGCACTGGAAGAGTCGAAAGTAAAAACTGAAGATGTTGACTTGATATGCTACACGAAAGGTCCAGGAATGGGTGCACCTTTAGCAGTTGTTGCAGTAGTAGCTAGGACTATGGCACAATTGTGGAATAAACCTCTTCTTGGAGTTAATCACTGTATTGGACGTATCCTTTTGATGATAGATTTATAATTTGTAATTATTTTAGAGTCTTTCTTAATTTTATGCCAGACATTGAAATGGGTAGATTGATAACAGGAGCCAAAAATCCAACTGTATTGTATGTTAGTGGTGGAAATACACAAGTTATAGCATACGCTAGGAAAAGGTATCGAATTTTTGGAGAAACTATTGACATAGCAGTAGGAAATTGCTTAGATAGGTTTGCTAGGGTATTGAAAATATCAAATGACCCGAGTCCTGGTTACAATATTGAACAATTAGCTAAGAAAGGTTCTAAATTTGTTCAACTACCGTATTGTGTGAAAGGAATGGACGTTAGTTTTTCAGGAATTTTATCATTTATGGAAGAAAAAACCAAAAGTCTTCTACAAGAAGGATATTCACCTGAAGATCTTTGTTTTTCATTACAGGTTTGTTAATATTACTCAATAATAACAGTTGGGATAACTTGCATTTTTAGGAAACCTTATTTGCCATGCTAGTAGAAACAACGGAACGTGCTTTAGCTCATTGCAATTCCAGAGAAGTCTTAATAGTTGGGGGTGTCGGATGCAATTTAAGACTACAAGAAATGATGGGTATAATGTGCAAAGAAAGAAATGCTGAATTATTTGCAACAGACGAAAGGTTCTGTATCGATAATGGAGTGATGATAGCACACGCAGGAGCTGAAATGCACACAGCTGGGGTGAGGATGAAATGGGACAATGCGTTTATTACTCAAAGATATCGGACCGATGAGGTGGAAACAGTGTGGAGGGATGATTAAGTTTAAATTAAAAATAAAATGAATACATTTTTTTGGTTAGATTTATTTTGAATCAAATTTGTCCACGTTTACTCATTATCATGTGACAAGTGACATTTGACAAGACGTAAATTTTTGACAAGTGACAAGCATGTTTCAGGTACCGAAGTAACTAGTGCACATTGCGCATGTACCGGAGTAGCACTAGTGCACATTGCGCGTGTACCGCAGTAGCTCTAGTGCACATTTCGCGTGTACCTTTCAACGTTTTTTACGTTCTGAGATAATAGCCATAACAAAAGATACAAGAAGCATTCGTAAATTGTGGACAGCTTTCAGGTACCGGAGTAGCTCGTGCAATTGCGCGTATACCGGACTAGCTCTAGTGCAATTGCGCGTGTATCGGAATACCTCTAGTGCAATTGCGCGTGT
>CAJUYG010000805.1:90412-118250 GCA_910591675.1 Galerucella calmariensis
GCAATTGCGCGTGTACCGGAGTACCTCTAGTGCAATTGCGCGTGTACTAGAGTACCTCCAGTGCAAAAGCGCGTGTACCGGAGTAACTCTAGTGCAATTGCGCGTGTACCGGAGTATCTCTAGTGCACATTGCGCGTGTACCATTCAACGTTTTCACGTCTTGAGTCTAAAAAGGAAGTCAATTATTGACGACTACCCTTCTTAAATTATTAAATGAATAAACTTCCGTGCTCATTGACATGTGACAAGTGACATTTGACAGAACCGAACAACAACAGAACGTAAATTGTTGGCAAGTGACAATCTCTAGTGCACATTGCGCATGTACCATTCACAATTTTTCACGTTCCGAGACAATTATTGTCGACTCACCTCACGTTTCGGCTTGGCCACTCTCTTATTGGAACTACTAGCAACTGCTACGTGTTGAGGAGGCTCCTCTTCGTATTTGTTGCTGTAATAGTCCGGCATTCGATGACTCGGTAATTCTCGGTAGGATCGAACGCGTTCGCGTGGCGGCGGCGGCATGTATTCTTGCTCGTAAACGACTTGTCGACGTCCGTAGTATTCTTCGGGAGGCGGTCTGGCTACGGGATATTCGACGTGTCGAACGTACCTGGAATTTCGAGATTAAAACAGTAACTTTAATAATACTGAATAACTAACCTCGGTTCCGGTGAAGAAGCTCTTCCGTAATATCCGTTTTCCTTATCGAATTCCTCTTGTGCTAGACTCAAATTCATCTTCTTTTCCTCGAAATCGATGTCTTGTTCCTTTCTTTTCATGGATTTTCTGAGCATTTCTTTGGCGGTTCGTAGTCCCCGTTCCCAAGCGGATTCGATGACGGGTGGTTCGGTTTTAGCGCCGAACATTCTTTCGTCTCTAAATTCTCCTGGAACGACCGGTCTGATCATTTCGAACATGGTGTAGTTTCCTTTATCGGTAACACCGGGATGTAGGAATCTACAACTAGCACCCCAAGTGCATTGGCCTCGGGAGAAAAATCGACAAACCGGTCTCGGTTCTGTTTCTTCCGGTCTGGCATCGTCTTCGTCGGTTACTTCTCCTTCTTCTAATTCTTCTTCGGGTTTTTTAACTTTTTCGGATTCTTCAGTCTTTTCGGAATCGTCAATTTTAATGACTTCGTCTTTTTCTTTGGTTATTTCTCCTTCGCATTCACCGTCTTCGGCTTCGAAGTCCAGTTGTTCCTCACCTTCTTCGGTTCTTGATTGTTTTTCCGTCAACTGTAAAAATTCAATTAAAACTTGTACCGGGTGATCAGTTAATTGTAGCGAGCGGCTATATCTTAAAAAGATAGAATAACCTTTCCAGACAAAGATCTTTGAATCACTTCAATGAGGTACGATTTTTTTTTCAAGTCGTAGATAAAACATAGTGTGTACAATATTTCATTTATGTTGAAAAAAATGATAATTCTGTTGATAAAAATCGAAACGCTTCTTATAAATAGCGATATAGGAAAGGTACATTTGAACTACTCGGTATTTATATTCATATTTGTCGAATTTATAATAAGAAATTTTCTTTCAAGTCGTATATAAAACATAGTGTTACTTCTACTTTCTCTTTTATTATGGTTTCGACTTTTCAACTTTTTTCTTCGCCGCTAGATGGCGTTAATTGAAATGGTAGCAAATTTTTGAGTTTTTTTCAAAAAAAAAGCAAATGTAATGGTATATTCATTTTTTACACATTTTAAAAGAAGATACATTTTTCTAAAATTTAATGGAGAAAATTAATCTTCTACCTTTTTTTGAACCGTTGTATTGAACAAAATATAATTTTATCACATTAAAAAATGGCACGCCACTGCCTTTTATTGAAATAAAAATCATTTTCGTAATCACTATATGAACCGAAAATCACGAAAAAAAATTAATATTTCGAAAAGTAATGAAATTCGGCAGGGATCTATATTTCGTGAATACGCATCGGGAAAAAAATGGAACATTTTTTTTCATGGCAACCAACAAAATGGCGGCCGAAAATGTGTTACATTCGCTCGGGGCGCGACTTTATCTCGAAAAGTAATCGACGGATCGGTATGAAATTTGTATTGGCCAATAGAGAATTGACGAACGCTTTCGAAACGGAACGTTTCACCTCCACCATCATCGGTATGAAGAAACGGCCGTCGAAATGAATATTAAATGTGTTGGAAATCGACGTTGCCGATTGGGTATTGTAGAGATGTCTGTGTATGCATACGGACCATAGGGATAGGCAACTTTTATCGAGAGGTCCATGATGGGAAATTTCGATTTTTTTTTAACAAGGTTTTTCGACTTTTTGTTAGGAACTAATAAGTGATTACGAAAATGATTTTTATTTTTGATAAAAAGCAATGGAGTGTCATTTTTTAATGTAATAAAATTATATTTTGTTTAATATCAACGGTTCAATAAAAAGTAGATGATTAATTTTTTCTACTAAATTTCAGAAAAATGTATCATCTTTTGAAAAATGTAAAAATGAATATACCATTGCATTTGTCTTTTTTGAAAAAAACTCAAAAATTTGCTACCATTTCAGTTAACGCCATCTAGCGGCGACGAAGAAAGTCAAAAAGTCAAAACCAAGTAAGCGTTTTGTAGTGTAAATTATGCTCTTTCATATGAGCACAAATTTGTTAAAATCGGTCAAGCGAAACGGGAGAAATTTTGGTTTGTTTAAAAAAACTATTGAACTTCCCCCACCGCTTTATTTTGATAGATAGAACAAAACATTTCAGACAAAAAGTGTAGATGAATAGTCAGTGAACATGAAAATGATATCATCGATATACTTTCATTAAGCAAAATTCTATAAAAATCCCATTTTTCTAATTAGTATTGGTTGTTACGCCCTCTAGCTAACGTTTGACAAACTCGAAAATAATTTCCAGCAATTTCTCTTGGCGACTTCTATAAAGAATTTTTTTTTCTAAATTTATACGACCAATATCTTACGAGATTGGCCGCTCGCTACCCTCGTTAAGTATATTTTTGGTGTTTTAAGCAAGTTTAAGATTATTTTTTGGGAATCAAACCACAATGTTTTTTTTTTCATTTTTATTTATTTTTTTTTCATTTTATTTGAATTTTTTTTATTTTTTCCTAATTTTTTTTTTAATTTCCATTTATTTATTTTTTTTTTCTTTTATTTATTCATTCATTTTTTTTTCTTTTTTTATTTTAAGCAAGTTCAAGAATATATCTATTTACATCATTGAAGTGATCCAAAGATCTTTGTTTTATTTATTTTTATTTTTTAATTTTTTTCATTTTCATTTATTTATTTACCTCATTGAAGTGATCCAAAGATGTTTGTCTTAATTTTTTTTAATTTTTATTTATTTACCTCATTCCAAAGATCTTTGGAAAGGTTATTCTGTCTTTTTAAGATATGGCCGCTCGCTATCTTATATGACTTAAAAGAAAATTTCTTATTATAAATTCGACAAATATGAATATAAACACCGAGTAGTTCAAATGTACCTTCCCCTATATCGCTATATAAAAGAAGCGTTTCGATTTTTATCAACAGAATTATCATTTTTTTCAACGTAAATTAAATATTGTGCACACTGTGTTTTATCTACGACTTGAAAAAAAATTCGTACCTCATTGAAATGATCCAATGATCTTTGTCTGGAAAGGTTATTCTGTCTTTTTAGGATATTTTTATTTCATTTATTTGTTTATTAATAAACGGGATCACCCCCTTGTAGAAAACATTTATAATAAATAAAGATAAGTTAAGAAAAAAAATATAAAAAATAAAAAAAAAATAAAAAAATTTAAAAAAAAGATAAGTATAAAACTATACAATTTAGTTTATAGTTACAAATTTAAATAAAAACATCAGAAATACACCATTACTATAATAAAATACGATAAAATGACACATAATGTAGTAATTGACATACTAAACACCAAAATAATAAAATAAAATGATAAACATTAGCTCATTAAAACTCTTAAATTACCTCTGAAATTATTCAATGAAAATCCAGTAAAGTTATGCCCCAAATAACAAATCACAACAACCTCAACTGATCACCCTGTACAATTATTCAGATCATTACATACCTTTTTAGCTTCCGGTGAAGGTGTTCGATTGGATTCTTGCCTTCGTTCCGAACCGTTCATTTTATTTTCCGATTTACAACTTCGATCATCTTCGTTGTCAGTTTGGCCGCCAAGAGAATCTTCTAAATCGGATACGTCGGATAGATCTTCGTGTGCAATGCTAATTGGGGCGCTCTGCTTTAAACGGTCTTCCTTTTCATGATCAGATTCAATGTCCCCTAAAAAAAAAATAAACACAAATTATCACATCCGATATTTATATTTAGTAACTCACCTTCTGAAATTTCCTCGGGTTGAACATCAATAATTTTACTGATATTCTTATTTTTCCTACTCGATGAATCCACACTACTATCGCTGGAATCCGAAGAAACTCCTTGTCTTCTACGTCTTAACGATCCTCTTGAAGAAGTAGTTTTTCTAGATTGCCTACTCGATTTGGAACTACTGTCACTTTTCACTGATAAGTTGTCATCGTGTTTGGACATTTTTCTGGATTCGAATCGATCAGGAGACCTGGGCGGTGAACCAAGTGAGCTACTGCGTGAAGAACTCGGTGGGGATTTTGGTCCTTTAGAGGGTCTGTCTTCGTTTCCAGAATGCCTCTCGTTATTGAATGTATCACCCGGTGGACTACTTTGAACGGAACTTAAAGGAGATGGACTTCTAGGTTTTTTTGGACTCCTAAAAAAAAATTAAACAGTAATATAAAAAAAATTCATCAAATTCCAATATTTACCTCAAGTTTTCATTTTTCGTCTCAAAATTATCTGTATTTCTCTCTGGTGATCCTGGAGAACTGCTGCGGAAAGAACTTTGTGGTGACGGTGACCTGGGATGATGTGGAATTTCTTTTTCTGCACTAGGTGACTTTGCAGCAGATTCAGGTTCTGGTGATTTTGGCCTTTCTTCATCTGATGACTGAGAGGATGAACTGGGAGATCTTGCTGCTTTAGAACACTATTAATAAAAAATGAATTTTAAGAGCACACTAATAGCGTACCTTTATTAATTTGTGGAGATCCGGGTTTAGGTGATTCAGCGGCAAGTGATCTAATTTCTTTTTGATCTACTGGAGATCTACTTCTGCTAGAATGAGAAACTGGAGATCTACTTTTAACAGAAGATCTCATTTCAGGAGATGGTGGTCTGCTTCTACTACCAGTAGAACTTTGAGAAGAAGCAGACTGAGCTCTACTTCCAGGAGTTGAACTTCTTGAAGATGATCCACCATCTGATTTCTTACTGGAACGGCTTTGTCTGCCTTTATTATCTTCGCTTTCGCTTCCAGAGGAAGCATCTCGCGATTCTTCGGAATCCATGAGAACTGGGAACATAAAAAAATTGTTAGGTTAGTTAAAATAATAAAAATTCAATAGTTGAACCAATCTCACTGGAGCAGTTTTAAGCACTTCTGGTTAACGTAATTCTTTTTTGAGACCGTTGGTAGTTCAGTCTTACCTTCGGATAGACGTATCCTTCATTACCATAAAGGCACTGTTGGGATATATTTTGCTTCTTCATTAAATACATTTTTATTCCAAACTACAAACTTATTTGACTTAAACCCGGACTTTAACTTCGAGACTCACAACACAAACTACTAATAGTCTTTCGCGACATTATACTTGATACGAACTATTGAAATATTAACCATGTACTACTGGCATCAACTTAACTGTAATTATACATAACACAATCTTTGGAAGAAAAGAAACTGTTATTACCACTTTTTTCCTTCACGGACTTTACTCTTACCTTATTTACTTCGCAATACTCCTGTTGAACACAGTTTTCTCTCAATTGGCTATATAATTTTGCAAAATAAAAATATTTTTGTGTAGGTCTACAGTGATGGAAGATTACAGGAAAGACATGGCGTTGTCGCTTGTCTCAGTAGTACATTGTTGTCAAATATTTTCAGCTTAAACTTTGATTTTACCACCAATCGACATAAGTAGTAGTAATAACATCTTACGTTAGCACATTTGTATTAAATATACGAGTGCATAATGATATTATATAATAAAAACTAAAAACTGATAAAAGAAGTAGAATTGTTTTGAATTTCAATAATATTTAATTGGCAACTATGTATTTACCCCACTCCTCCCAGTGTTGTCTAGTGTTTACATTTTAATCAGTTACGTGTTTGCTATTCAGTAACCGTAAGTTGTCGAATTGAAATTCTGATTGAAATTGATTGTTTCATATGCATAACAAGTAACATTGATATAAATAGTGTATTTTTAATAATAAATATACCTAGTCAGCCATTTTATTGGAAAACATTTATTTAGAGTAATTAAAACGTAGCTAGGTTTGGCAACGGTGTCATTCGCGTACTCTTGACGTTATTCATAAATACTTGTTGCCTTGAGAAAGAGAAGGACGCATAGCGGAGAAGAAAAAGAAGGAGACAACGTAGTGCCATTAGTGGAGTGCTTGTAGATTTGAAAACGAGTGTAGTCTGTTCCGGTCATTACAAGATTTTTTAAAATGGATGCTCCTCTAAGGGAACAAGTAATGATAAATCAGTTCGTAGTGGCGGCAGGCTGTGCACACGATCAAGCTAAACAAATTTTACAATCAGCGCATTGGCAGTTTGAGGTAATTATCAACATTTTGTAAACAAACATTATCGTGAGAAAGAAAATGGCGGATGTTATGTGTTTAATAACACCCTCTCCCCTTGCGTCGTCTTTCCGTCTGTGCTCTCAGCCCGTGGCCGTTTATTGACTGTTTTGCGTTTCAAGGTCATGCTTTAGTGGTATATAAACATTGGTTTATTTTGTTTTATTTTTATTTGTAGCATGATACATTTGAATATTATCCAGTTCAATTCAATAGAAGCAGCCAAAAATGAGTAGTATTCTACCTAGGTTGTTAGCTTTATCAGCTTTTTGTTTTGGTTTTTGATGCGTTGTTTATTTTTGTATTTATCTACATAGGTATTTAACAACATTGTATTTACCTATATGTAGGCTTAGGTGTATGAACTTTGATGATGTAATCGGAAATAAATTATTTATTGATGTACCTATGTTCAAATTAATAGTATAGATTCAACACTGTTAAGCTACAAGATAAATATAACGCCCCTTCGGGGTTATTTATATGAGTCACCAACAAGTTTTACATTTATTAGAAAGTTTTAAATATCTGGAATTTCTCATACCGTTCTTTAATGGGGTAGACTATTTTTAAAAAATCAATCGTAACTTTTTATCTAAGTATACGAGGTTATGCATATATTATGTGTGTTTTTTTGAATTTCAGACAGCATTGAGTATATTTTTTCAAGACGCCGCATTACCATCGTGTCCATCTGCAGCTTCTACACATTTTGGTCAAGTAAGTGCGTCAATAAAAATTAAAAATAAATTTTTTAAACGTGATATATTTGTTAGATTACTCAACAATTCCACTTGAATTAATTTGATAACTATTATCTGTTTAATTAAACAATAAATTTGTGATTATATCTTCGTAGTAGAATTAATGTGTGACTCGTTTTATGGTTTTATGTACTTATACTTTAAATACGTAATCTTGTAAATATAAACAAACACTTTTATAATTGCATCTATCACAAACAAATACGGCATTGCTCAAGAAATGTGACATCACCCTGACTAAATTAGAGGTGGGATAACCGCTTGAAATTCATTATGATATTTTGTGGTTAATTGAAAACAGTTCCGGGTTTGATTATTACCTACTCGTAATTGGGAAAAGTAGAATTCGATAGATGGCGCTCTGAAATGTCAATGTCAATTTTATTGATAAAAAGCACAGGGAAATATTTAAAATTCTTGAACTTTTTTTTGGAGCACACGGTGAGGTTTCATTTTTTTAATTAAGATCATTAATATTGTTTTGGGTGAAATGACATCTAATGATTTGATAAATATTGTTCATTCCTGTAGAAAAAGGGAAGTCGCAGAGGATTCTAGTACGCCCGTGTGTTTTATTTGTGATCAAGCTCTGACTGAAGACGTTACAACGGTTACCCGAGGACTAGAAACGTCAGTTATTAAGTTTCAGAAAACTGCGAACTTTTCAACCACCATTTTTGCAAAAAATATTGGTGTAACGAAAAAAATGGTGAGGACAACTTTTGTAGATAATGAACTGCTCTTCATTTTTTGTCCGAACAAAAATTCTCTAGGGATCGTAGTTCGGGAGATATCGGCGGAAAACGGATTTTCGGGATCTCTAGTGCCATTTTCCGACCCCCCCACAAATTTCAGGAACCTGACATTTTGGGGGTTAAATGTACCTACTATTACCTTGCTGGACCAGATGTCCATGTTGACGGTATTTTTCGCCTTCATTTACTGGACTATATAATATAAAAGCAATGCAAAACGAATTATTATACTCGTTGCGACAGTTACAATTTTTTCCGCCAGAGGTCTCATTGAATTCTACTCCGTCCAATATTGAAAACATATTTTTGTTTTTAGGTGATCACGCCATGTAATACACCAGCAACTCCACCAAATTTCCCAGAAACACTGATGGCTTTTTCCAAATTATCCGCAGGTAACGGTAACAGTCCGTCCACAAATCAAACAGGAGGTGCTGTTTCTTTGCCGTCTCAATCGCGTCGGTCCCCCCAGCCGATGTTCCATCAGCAACGATAAAATAGTGATAGTCGACGAAAGGGTCCGGCCAGTGCCCCCCTCTAAACTCACAGTACTCTCAGTGTAAAAACTTTATAAAAATATGTAAATTGGAGACTAAGCTAGTGAAATTTGTTGAGATATATATTTTTAGTTGGATATTTTGTTGAAAAAGAACACTCTGAATTGGTTTATTTTGTTGAGGAGAAAAAGGATTGAACAAGTTTTAAAATTGGAAGGTAAAAGGACGCGAACGATGGAAAGAAAAACGATTGTTAATTAATTCAAAAATAAAGTAAAGAAAATTTGGGGAAAATATAATTTAAAACACGTTCACCGACTGTCACTATAAAAAAATGTATTCGATACTTTCACAAGCTCAATATTAATTTCGTTATTTTAGGTTCGGTGATGGTGCTATTAAGTTGTTTTTTTATCTTTCGGAACATAGAATGAAATTATAATATTTCCTCAAACTCACTTACTTTATTCGACACTTTGTAGTTTGACAGAAGCATCTTTTTTTATAGTTTAAAATCCATATATGAATGTATAAATGCAGCTACAAAAGTTTTTTGTTTTTTTTTCAATTGAAATGTCAATAGATGATGTAAATAAAGCTTTAAGAATGTCCCATTGATTTTTTACTTATTACAGATAGTTGTGTATTTTGTTACTCGTAAATACCCAACAAAACATGTACAATTGTATTGTTAACAGAAAAACAAAAGTTTATAATACACACTATTATTTTTTTAAATCCCTACGCTTACAAATGCTATTTACCTTTATTTTTCAAACAATCGGATTCTTGCTACACTTAATTTTTGCACTGAATATTTCCTTCTTTCACTAATGTTAACCTTCATCTACTCAAACCTACCTACAGCTTCTTGTTAGAGTAAAGATTGGTAGTATTTCTTTCAGAATTTGGTTGTACTTAATTCCAACTGTGTCGAAATATACAGTTACAATTAAACGTTTTTAGTACACGATAACTAAGGACAAAAATTGTTTGCTAGAACATTAAGTCTATGTAGCTTGATATTTTGTTGTATATACGAATAAAATAATTTTAAAAATTTTGTATTTCTTTAAAACACTCCACAATAACATAACCTAACAAAACAATTCTAATTTAGAAGAGAATGGGTAGTAATAGAAAACTTCCTTGACATGACTAGTCTTCGGCACTCACTAGCAGATGGCGGTGTAAGTATACCTTTTAGAAAGTGATTTATTAAGAGGATATTTACCAAAATCTTTTATTTATTAATAAAGGAACGATGAAAGTATAATTTTTTTCTTAAATTAAACTAACTGTAACTTATTAAATGTGGTTCATTAAAAAAATACCCTATTTTGAATTTACTTTATATGAACTAAGCCTTCGCTATTCGATGACAGATGGCGATGTAAGTAAACTTTTTAAATAAATATTGGAAATTTTTTCACAATTGACGAAAGTTGATTGGATTCTACTGTAATAACTATAAATATAATCGTTAGAATGATGCATTTCTGTATAGTTTTAAACTGGATCTATAAAAAAGTATATCTGGAAATTCACCATTTTTTTAAACGAGTAAATCATTTTAATATTTATATAGTTAACTTAAACTGAAAACCACAATGTTATTTATTCACAGACACTTTTCAAGAGACTTATTTTCCTCTGACTGCTTTATAAAGACTACACTATTGAGGAAGCAGAAAAATTTATCCCGAGCGCCTCCACCAAAATTTTAAATCCCAGCGCATCCACCAAAATTTTAAAATTTCGAGCGCATTCGCCAAAATTTTAAATTTCTTAAATATTTTCGTACTTAAATCATGTTACCGTTTCCGATTTTTTGCATTCTTTGTGGCATTTACGTCCCTTGGTGTATAATGGATTTAAAATTCAACATAATAAATTTTCCGGCAGAAATATGTAAAATATATTGCGATGTATCCTTCCGAGAGAGAAATACTGACCCACTTATTAATTCTTCATGCTAGTGCAGGAATTACGAGATTTTTAGAGTCGAGAGTTTTAATGAAATAATTTATACTACACGATGTGCGGCTTTTAGACGCTGTTAAGTCTTCAACGTGATATGGAAACAAAAATATAGCTTAATATGAAGACTATACGTTTTAAAATATATTTCACATATATACCAGGAGCATGTATAAAGTTGTTTACAAGGCAAATGCATGTCGATTACTTAAATTTCAATAAAAATGCATTTTTCTCTTTACTATATTGTAAACAATGCATTTGGACTGCCATTGACAACGGTTTAATTTACAGTATTCAACAAAAAACACGATTTTATATAATTTTAGTGCAAATTTATGGTTTTTCTTGCTTGATCTATGACTTCATGTCCGGCAAATTATAAAATTATTTCCTCTCATGACATTTTAATATAAAAATTTCAATTTCACGACATATAAAAGTGGAAAAAATGTAGGATAATCATACAAACATTGTGTAAAGGTTTAAAAAAAAAGAAGATTCGACTTGTGTTGAAATGTATCTCAATCAAAATCCCTTACACTCTTATCCGTTCCCCTTATATTCGCTTAGGACGAGTAACAAGTGCATTTACATGATTTACTCAACCTATTTTTCCTTGTGTCCCTCCTATCCCTCGGGACTTCACCGCGCCCCGCCGCTGGTCGAGCACTGCGCGCGCCTCATTCCCGGTCACCACAGTCTACCTACTTGTTACACTGGAGTTTCACACCAGCTCCGGGCCGTTGTCGGGATCAGCTTCGTTTCTCCGGAAAAAAATAATTTTTCGAAAGGGTTAATCGCGAAAAGTATCCCCCCACGGCGGGGGGCTCTGTGATATGTGGATTATCTACAGCGCGGTGGGTTTAGCGAAAAGGTTTTTCCACGAATTTTCCTCGATTTCTTCCACAGGTTGCCATTTTTCTATGGGAACCGTTTGGATAGAATTAACAGGTATCTATATCTATCTTCGTAAATTTTATACTGTAATTATTATATTATAACGTTCGCCTAATTCAATTTCTTGAAACCTTCACTAATGACATGACAAGGTTTTATCTATTGTTAAGGTTTGTATGTTATGGCAAGTAATTTCTATACTCTATCGATTCAGAGATTTATTTATTTGAATTTAAATGCTTAATTTCTCGTTAAATATTAAAATACATATTTTCCCATTCAAATCTGTCATGAATTTACGTTTTCTATAACTGAAACTAATTTTTTTAATATAGGAATATGTAGAACCGTTTTAACTATGATGTAATGATGCAGATTACTTTAAAAATGCTTTGAAGAACGCAGAATGTATTCAACAAGTACGATTTGTTGTGTTCCATGTTAAAATCTCAAAATCCACTTCTTTTTTTTTAGGTTTACATATTTTTATAAAAGGGAAGGGAATATGTCGTATTCTATTTAGTTTTAATTGTTTACAAATGATGATAGACTTTTTAAGTGTGGAATACGGGGAGCTATATATAAGGTATCTTTTTTTCGATTTCCTGTATAAGTTTTACTTAAAATTAGCGATTTTGTAAAGAAGTGCTGTGCATACTTTTCTTATATACCACAATGTCGAATGGTCGAACCGTCAAATAAAGGAGTTCAGTCTAAGGTCAGAGTGGCCAACAAAAAGTGGTTTTCTCTGACAGGAATGACAGTTAAGGTCTACCATTCAAAACACAAGATTTTTGTATGTTTTCTATCATTGCGAACATCTATATTGCTTTATTAAAATAATGAATACACCCCCGAAGCGTATATCTTGAAATTTAAAATGACTTTTTAGCTGAATACTCAACATATCGGTGGCCAATAACTCTAGGAACTTTTGGCAAGTAACCATTTCATTTCTGCTATCTGTCACTAGTTATGTCAGATGTCAGTGGAAACAGTAATTAGAAGAATAGAGATACAACTAACTAGAGCTGCTACAAACAATCTAATCGAAAATGGACATACACAATTAAACGAATATCAACAAAAATTAAAATAACTGACATTTGACATAACTAGTGACAGAATTGAAATGGTTACTTGCCAAATGTTCCTAGAATTATTGGCCACCGATATGTTGAGTATTCAGCTGACTATTTCACTAGAGTAAATTGATAACTGACAAAATTTGAAGGTTTTGAACTGGCAATTTTTTGCCTTGTCGTGGCAATTTTTTGACGTTTAATATATCAAATCTATGTGTATAAAATCCTATCACTCTGTGATAAAATTCAATATAAAATCTTTGTTAGTGGTTTCTAAGGAAACTAAGTTGTTTATTTATTTATTAACTGTCTAAAAATTATTAAAACTGTTTCAAACATTTAAATAAGTATTATATTAACATGAATAATACAAGATTTGGAAATAATTCAATAAATGATATAGAGAGTACGATTAAGCAAAGTATACCGCGAAATACAATGAAGACAAAAAAGTATGCGTGGGAACAGTTTAGAATGTTTCTGGACGCACGTAATTATACGTTAGAAAAGGATACTTCTGAACAAGTTATAGCAAAAATTTTTGAAGATTATGGTTTTAACATGAAAAAAAGAGATGGAACAGATTATACTGAAGCTAGTGTGAAAACACTTTGGAATACGGCTGCTCAAATGGTTCAGGAAAAATATTTTCTAGAATTGATCAAAATTGATCCATTTAAAGATATTACCTATAAATTTGCTAGATTGGCCAGGGATACAAATCGTAAAAAGCTTCAGGCTGAACCTGAAACCAGAAAAAGAAGTTCTAACGCGTTTATCAAAGAAGAATTGATGGAAATGGTAGAAGCTATTCTGAAGATAATCCTGATGGGTTACAAAAAAAGTTTTTTCATTTATGTTCGTTCGAATTAGCATGGCGTGGAAATGAAGCTGCTAATTGTGATATGAATTACTTTAAAAAATAATATGATAATAAAGGTAATTTTACTGGCAGGGTAGAATATAATCCAATCTTTTCCAAAACGACACAAGGAGGATCAAAAGCTTTATCTGGCAGTAAGTGGCTGGTAAGAAATAATGCTAACAACAATTTGTGTCCCGTTCGTTTGTTTTTAAAAATTATTGAAAAAAGAGAATCCAATCCTTATCTAACAACAACAAGATTATTTTTAACAGTACATCCAAATTGGGAGAAAGGAATATGGTACAAAAATTCACCATTATGGGAATTAATACTTAATTAAATTATTTTAATAAGGCAGTATAGATGTTCGCAATGATAAAAAACATGCAAAAATCTTATGTTTTGAATGGTAGACCTTGTAACTGTCATTCTTGTCAGGAAAAAAAAACACTCACTGACCTTAGACCGAACTCCTCTATTGAAAAAGTTGAAATATCCGGAACTATAAACCAGCAAAGAATAAGTAGATTTATTGTTTATTGGAATAGGTAAAACCCTTGATTTGTGCCACATGACAAAACACACAATCTTCAAATCCAGATGATGAACCTTTCAAAGTCAGCTGTTGTGGAGAACAACCGATTAATTGGAGGTGAAGCTTGTGGCTTGTTTGTTTCGGCATGTGCTGTAGGTCATTTAAATAGTGGGTTGAAACAGCAGGAAATCGAAAAAAATACCTCAACTCTTGCTACCCGCACTCCACACTTGACAACACTACAAAATGATGGCACTTTAGATAATTTGAAAAAGTATTAAACAATGTATCTTTTTAAAAACTCGCTTCAGTTAGCTACCGTAAAAAATATGAAACAGCTCGTTGTTTTGAGATGACAAATGTTAAGAGATTGGAGCTTAAATAAACAAGTTCCCAAAAAGGACCAATATAGAATGTGACGTGAGTCCTCCAGCCCAATATGAACGTACTTGTCATCAAGATTTGTTGATATTTTCCGCAATTTCAACGCCAATAATATTTAATGGAGATTTTCAGATAATGTCGTCAATTAAAATTTGGAATTTATGGAGCTAGTTTTGACAAACTTAGCAGTTCCATATTGCCGTCTACATTCGATAGTAATGTAGGTTACATCCCTAGAAACTTAATTAGCTTTTAGAGAGAGAGAGAGAAAGGGGTTACAAGCATGCAGTATTAGTTACATTACCGATGGTATTGAATTGTAAACAGGGTGGTCCGCAATGAATGAAAAAGTAGAAACTCGTCAACCAGTGTGCAGGAAACATCAATCATCATAATTTTCTCCGGGTATATTTGTAATCTCACATTTTGGTAACCTCAGTGTCTTCTGATTTGATACAAATGGTTAGTGACCTTTGAACCCGCACGATAAGAACGCTTTTGACTATAATTGTCTCATATTATTTTACATAATTATAGATTTTGCTCAGTCTCGGCCATTCCTTTTTTATTTCCGCCAAAATTCTATTATTTCGAGATTGTCTATAGTCCATGGTGACTAAATATTTATCATATTCATTGAATTTAATCATACAGATTAGCATATTGGAACTTTAGTTCTTTACGTTACCGGGGGTCGCGACGCAAAAGATCTGACCGTTACGTTACGTTGCTTCGTTATGTGCCTTGCTTGCGTGCGTGTGCTCTCTCCTGAGTCTCTCCCTTGTTTACGAAGCAGCGATTCATATGCTTCGGCCGGGAATCGAACCCGGGCCGCCCGCGTGGAAGGCATTCTACCACTGAACCACGGATGCTATATTAAAATTCTATGCAAAGCTGGTATTCGCAGTGCTGATGATCTACTTGAATTTGTTCGGATAAATTTTTATTTTGTTTGCGCGATTGATCTTTTTTGTTTATTTACAGCATCGGTTGTCAGGACGGTAGGTTGTGTTTACTGTTTTCTAAGTTTAACACGTCGGTAAGTGATTAACTTACCGTTCAAACGTCGAAAAGTAATAAATAGCATAAAACCAATTTCACCAAAATGAAAAATATATTTTAAACTGATCGAGAATGTCACTTTTGACATTTCGTTCATTTCGAAGAAATTTAAATTATTTTATTCGGAATTTATTTCAATACGATCGCGCAAAAAATGGTATAAGCATCTCGAACGTTAAGGGTAATTACAACGTTTGCATGTAGATTCCTCTCGTAAAATTGGACAAAATGATGTGAGGATTAAGGGGTCTAGCACATTTACTTTTCGAATTGAAAACTTTAATGTTTCAATTTGATAACTTTAAAATGGATGGATAAATTGATTTGACATTTGGCAGGTTTTTTTTTAAATGTAAAAGGGCATATTTTGATAGAAATAGTAGTTTGTGCAGCTAGTGTGGATATGATGGACAATCCACACGAGTCAAACAGCATATTTTTTCTACGACCCACTTAAGAAAAAATCTAGAAAATAAAAATTTCTATAAACTGTAATATAACTTCAAATTGAAAATTTAACAATTCAATTTTGTTTCCACTAATTTTTTTGTGGTAAACGTACAGTTCTTGAATGTCCAATTTGTATAATGCTACGGTTTCCCTTTTTAAATATACGATGCTGTTTTAAGTAGATGTTGCCAGTCGGACTCCCTCATGGAGGGTACCGTACCATTATCTATAAAAATGAATATTCTGCTAAATATTTCAAGCGTCTACCTGTTGTCGTTATTAATATCAAGCAGAATAATTATTTAAAAATAAAATTAACAATTAAAAAAAACTTCTTCACGGGGAACCGAACCCGGGTATACCGCGTGAGAGTCTGGTTTGCTTACTACTCGACCACCGAGGAATATGCAAATTGTTTATCTATAACGTCACATGTATTACATTATTTTTGCTTAAAAGGAACTAAAGTTCCTACCGTGTGTCCCGCGACACGTTCTACCTTTTTTTTATAACATTCGCAAAAGCATTGTTCCTATATTGAATATCTGGGAAGAGCAAGCATGTATGGTTCGGCAACAGTGTAAATCCCGTCAGGAGCATAATAGAAGTACACAATAAACAGCGTGCATGGGATGAAATTTAGATAACGGTATGGCGATTCACATTTTCATAGCTGTTGAACTGGTTCGACGATTACGAAATATTAACAAGCTAAATAGGCAATTTATTTTGAACTTATACATATTTTCTTGTCAACTATGGTGCGTATTTGCATCATCGAAGGTGTAAAATATAAAAATTTCACAAAAAATCACAAAAAAAAATCACAAAAAAAATGTGGAACGCTTCACGATTTTGCGTGTCATCCTTGCGCAGGGGCCATGCTAATCTTCTCTGTATCGTTCCAATTTTAGTATATGTACTGCCGAAGCAAGTATAAAAATTTATATGAATTTATGAAAAAAATTTGTATGAATAAACAAGTTAAAAACGTTTTTTTCTTTTATATTAATGATTTTGGAACAATATTCACAAAATTTAAAGAATTTCTAGTCTTTTCTTTTTTATTTAATACTATTTTGTTTTTATTTACCAAGCAACATTGAAAACAATTCCATTTTGCTACAGTTTACGTAATTTTTGTCTACATTTTAACTTCCCAACACCCTATCGCAAGAAAACCGAGCTTTTTACAGCTGTTTATTCCTAACCTATTTAAATTTGATTTATTTAGATGCTGTAAAACTCGGTATCTTTCCAGCTCATTTACCGAAATCCATTAAAGCCCTCAAAACCAACTACAAAAGACCGTTTCTAATATCCTCATTCTACATAACTCAGTCTTTGAGGCCGTACAAATTCTGGGATAACATCTTCAATCAAGTAACTTATTGTAATGTTTTTCTTATTTATTTAAACAGTTTTTTACCGTGTGATAAAATTATACGCTCACTATGGCTAATTATTTTATTGAAGAAACACTTACACACTATAATAAACTTAATTTATATACACACTACTTAATGTCTACTAATTTATTTACACTCGGTATAATAATTGTCCTAATTTATCTTCAACACTATTTATATTCACTATCTGTTCACTCCCTATATACTGAACAACTTCTCGACTCACTCGAAAACTCGCGTATATATAGTCCCTCGAATCTCTAGAACTTTCTTGAATTCACCGCCCTCTACGCTGTTCGAAAACAGTCTCGATATTACCTGCGAAAGAACCTTTCTAGAAAGGTCGCATTCATAGTTTGCGACAGGACAGGCTTCAGAATCAGTGAGTTCGTAACATTATGCTTTTATCGTAAGTTACATTAGCACTACTTTGGTAAAAAAAATAATTAAAGCCACATTATTACAACAAATGAAAGGTATACTTGTTAGTATCCCCAAATCTTAACGGTTTTAGAGATAATCATATTTTAGTGATTAACTACATTACTCAATCAATTCAGTTTATGTACCATTTTTTTTCCAAAACCGGTTTTGGAAAATATAGATATAGAGAAACAAAATTTTGATCTTCAATTTGTTATAAAATGCTGCGAAGTAAAAACGCTAGGAAATACGGCGTTGGCGCGCGGCATTATGCACTCTTTGCATTTGATTATTTGCGAGTCAAAAATATATCAGATTTCTGTCATAGAAATTCACCGATTTCTTGGCCTATAAACCGATACTGTTGTTAACAATAGACAAAAGCCTGAAATCAATTGATCTCGAAATAATAACTGCCATTTCTCTCTATGCCCATCAGTATTTTCCTCTAAAATTAACTTTCTATGGGCTATAGAAAACACTGCCATGTCATTTTCATGTAACTATTAGAATTGATATATCTGCTTGATGGATTCCTTTCTAAACTTTATCACACAAAATCGATACATCAAAAATGAATGTCTCAATTAAATAGACAGTTTTACATTAAAATTTCATACAACAGTATTATTATAGAAGAATTGACCTACATATCACATAGAAAATCAAATAAATGAATTCGTTTCGAGTTAAAAACAAATAAAAAAGAAGAAAGTTAGATCTATACTGATAAAACTGCGCTTGCGTAAATTATGACATTTTTCGCGGATTTCTAGATATGTCATATGAACTAATCTAACTATAAATTCACAATTCCCCTTTTCATTAGTTCATTTGTGTTATCCGACATGTTAAAACTAACTTTAAAATATCAATTAACTGATAAATTCATCTGAAATTCGACATACCCTAATCATGTGTCAAGTTACAAAATACCCACTGATCAAGTCAATCATTCTGCGCTCCTAAATTAAATAGTTAGTAGCGGCGTTGAGATAATCCTTTTGGTAGAGAATAACGGTCGGTAGGTATTTCGAGAATATCGATTTTATCGCTAGAATGTAAAGTGTGTTCTGTATTTTATATTGAATTTCAAAATAAACATACTTAAATCATCATAATATTGAAAAGTAGCTTTAGTTCTGTGGTTAACTACAATAAAAACCATAGAAACCATACCAACCATAGACAACATACGGAGTATATTCCTGTTTTTAAGGATTTGGTATCTGTCAGGACGTCAACGTTCAAATAGAGGAATTCACTTTGAGGTCAGTGTGGCCAACACAATGTGGTTTTTATGAAAGGAATGACAGTCAATGTCTACCATTCAAAACCTAATATATTTGCAGGTTTTTTAAAATTGCGAACATCTTAATTGAAAATTACGTTTTAGCTGAGTTCTCAACACATCGGTGGCCAATCATTCTAGAAACTTTCGGCAGGTCACCATTTCATTTCTGTCATTCCGTCAACTGTCATATTGACATATAAAAATGGGTCAGTTTTTTGGCCATACAGTTGATAATGGCTTCAACTTGTATTACCACTCAGAAGTGACACCGAGTCCTCTAGAAGATCCTACTTACGATCCCTTAGAGGGTTTCAAAAATGGAAGAAAAAAAAGGGAAATGATAGCGACGGAGGAAGAAATGAGATCCGCTAAAATACCCATAGAAGATCGAGATTATTGTGCGCATTTGTTGCTGAAATTTCTTAGTTGTAGGAAAGAGAATTTTCCATTTGTTGTTAAGTGCCATCACGAGAAACACGAGTTTCTGGAATGTAAGTACGATGATTTTGTTATAAGAATGAAGGAGTATGAAAGGGAGAAGAGATTGAGGAAGATTCGTGGTGGACCGTGTGACGGAAGTGATCAAGTAAAAGAAGAAAAGTAGAAAGTGTTTTTATATAAGTTGAATAAAACATTTTTTTTTTAATAATTCATTTTATTTCCTTTTCAAATAGTGTCGGAATTTGAAAAAAAAGTAATTTTAACAGAAAAAGTCTTGTAAATACCACAAAACTATGAATATTGAACTATACAGGGTGTCCCACGACGAGTTAAAACTATCTGTATAGGGCAAAAAATTATAGTAAAAATATTTTCAAAGATGTCAGATGAAGTTAAACTTTGAACACTTTTTATACACACCCTGTATAAAATGAAAAAATTTTCATATCTTTAAGGGTATCCTTGTAAAAAAATAATTTACAAGGGTCTGCAACGGTCAAATTTTTTACAAAAAAATCAATAACTCAAAAAGTATGCATTTTTCGAAAAAAGTTTCCAGACAAAAGTATACTAAAATTTTACGTAGATTTCAAAAATGTATTAATATACAGGGTGTTCTATTTAAAATAACAAAGTTGCAGTGGACTTCCGGTAGAACCGGAAGTCTGTCATCTTTGAAAATATTTTAGTTAAAAAGATCGTATCCGAAAACCCAAACGTAGAAATTTTCAAGATTTTACTATAAGTAATTTGCCATATACAGATAGTTTTATCTCGTCGTATAGAACGACAACAAACCTTAGTTTACGTTACCGTCACTAGCTGTGCCCTTCGGCTTGGAGCTGTTACCAAGAAACGAGCTTTAGATTGTCATTCAATTATCTCGTTTATTATCGATATTCCCGAGCTTTACAGTGATTCTACAAAAGGAAAAAAACTGCAAGAATTGACTATTGATAACGAAACGCCACCGAAATGTTCTTCTTTATTCTCCAAATTGTCGTGAAAGTGGATTTATAAATGAAATAGCCTCCGGTGCACACCGTCTAGCCACCGCTCGACAAGCCTTTTAATTTGCCATCTATAATTTTCTTTAAAGCTGATTATAGCAGCAAAAAGTGAATGTTTTAAACCCAATTACGTTTAGAAAAAAAACTATTGACAGATTTTGGAATATTGTTTACGTCGGGAACGTATTTGAGTGTACACTATGTTTTTTTTAATTATATCTCTGGAAAAAAGCTTCCTGAAATATTTAGAAGGATAAGGATGTTCCATTAGGCTTTTATTTATAAAATTATGAAATTGTCCATAAATAATTTCAAATATTTCATCCAGTTTATTCGTAGCGTGTGTTATATTTGTTTTATCAACAATTTGCTTTTGTTTCAGTTAAATAATGGAATCCTTACGACTACACACTATAACGGACCTCTCGATTTTTTCAAACAAAAACTAGACAATCTAACTGCAAGATGTTTCCTTCAAATTTTATGAATGTTATGAAAAAGGTAAGTCAATATAAAACATTATTACTTATTAATGAATGACACTGTATACTCAAAATATTGGAGGAAGAAGAATATAAATTCTGTGACATGAAAGAAGAAACTAACAGACACTAAGTATCTTTTAGGTCTCAGTGACTGTAGAATTTTAGCAACGCCATCTATTTGTAGTACAATTATAGTTTTTTAAAACATATACCAATATAATTAGTCCCAAAAGCAATAGAAGGAGCTGGGATAGGGGTGTTCGGGCCAGGAACCAAACACTGAAAGCTTGGGAAAAACCCCAAGTATCTTTCAAGCGGAAATCCACGCCATAAGAAAGTGCGTTTAGTTCAATATTGATAAAGGATACAGAAGACAAAGGATTATCATAATGTCGGATAGATTAAAGCACTGAGCTTTTGTGTAATCAGTTCCAAAATGGTGTGGGAATGTCTAGACAAACTCAATGAACTAGGCGAGAACAATATCACCTTACTATGGATTCCAGAACACACTGGAATAGAAGGAAATGAAATAGCAGATAATCTAGCAAAGAGGGGGACTGAAATACCTTTCTGGGTGCCTTAACCCTTTTGCGGAATCAGCCCCAATTTAATATAGGAAGAAATAGGTAAAGCCGAAAAAACGAGATCCACATACTTTCCAACTGCACAGCACTTCAGAATCCTTAAGCACAGCACCTGGGAGATTACTGGATAGAAGAGGAACATTTACCTAAGTTGAAGCCTGCAGACATCCTAAAATTCCTCCGGGAAATAGGACTAAAGGAACTACTAGTTTTTGAGACTTTCCTCAGGAACTAAGTAGAAGTAAGGCACAATGGATCTTTTAGGTCTCAGTGAATGTCACCCCAAAAAATACATACATACAATTAACTGTGAAAATTATGGTTATATTTAACACACGCACACACACCTCGAAATCGACCTTTTTGTTTTGACCTCGTTAAATTTCAAGTTTTAACACTCCCCTTCGAATTTTTTGAATAATACATGAGTATTGAAATTCAGCTACCGAAACTTCACAAAAGTTTGATTGTCCGCTGTGGATTTTTAAATGAAATTTTCACGAATAACAGACAGTTTTCTTTTTTTTTTAATTTATTTCAATGCAATTTCATTTCATTTCAATGCAAGCAATTAAAAAACATAATCTGTATCAAATTACAAACAGCAAAGTAAACAAGTTTGATAATTCCTCCATTCACTAAATAGGTCAGACGATAGGGGTAACAACTACAAGTACCAGTCTATCGATTTCCCAAATTAGTAAAAAAAATTAATTAAAAAAAAATGATTATGTGCTATGACGAAAAAAATGTCATCTTAAAGCCGACACTTTCCTCTTCAAAACGCCGTATTACAATTATTTATATCTACATTATAACTGTACAATAGTTCATAATGTACTCCGCCGCGCTTCAGAAAATAGAGTCGCGCGGATGCGGAACACATACTTAGTTTACCGAATTTTTTCCGGACAAACCATTGCTCGGACGAAAGAAACGCAAGAAACCTTTTTTGTTGAAAAACACTCCCTCTACACCGTGGTATTTTTTATTTTTCTTTACCTTCCTCCCAGCGTGAAATATTGAAAAATTTCGAAAAAAAATTTGATTTTTTTCTTCCAATTTGGGAAATCCATAGGGGGCCATTCATTGATTACGTAAGGACAATTTCGGTGACTTTTGACCCCCCCCCTACCCCCATGTAAGTATACATAAGATTTCTTGAACTCCCCCTCCCCTTTCTTACGTAAGATTCTATCTTGATCTTTTAAATAATAAAATGTTAGGAATGGATTAGTTTCACTGAAACAGAGTTCAACGTAAATCAATAATTTTTATTTCTTAACAAGTGATAATTTAAATTGTACTCTTCTACTGCTGTAAGATTTTCATAAAAACTATATTATTTTTGGACCACAATTTGGTTTTTGTATTAAGCAATAAAAATTATTTGAATAGAATTTAAATTACATTGTACACTATGAAATAGAGAAAATTATTCGGAATCTTAAATGGAATGAGATTTTTAATATTCAATTTTGATTCATCAAGTATTACGTAAAAATGAGTCGTGCCCCCCCCCCAACATAAGGACATGTAAAGATTATCTTAACCCCCCCTACCCCTCATCACTCTTACGTAATTAATGAATGGCCCCTAGACTGGTAAACTTTTTTTTATATTAATCTGCATACTTCAAGGTACTAATGAAAAAAAAATCAGTCTTATTGCTATTTGTATTTACTTGTACTTTTGGTCTAAAATGACCCATACCGATTGGCCTAAAAAACGCAGGGAGATTCTAGGCAGCGGATTTTAATCCGATTAGTCTTTAATTTAGTAAAAAGCTCCAAAAAAACGAAAAATTTAAGTATTAAGTACACACAACTACCAGTAGACCAGTAGACCAAGTAGACCAAGTACCTAATTAATTCCATCCGCCATAAAACACCCATACAACAATTTATTACTGAATTTTCTATACACATTTTTAGAGTTAAAGTTTTCCATACACATTTTTATGCGTGAATAATTTCTGCCGTTAACTAGATCTCAATAAGCTGATTTATTTTGATAAGTTCGTGTCGCTACACGTAATACAACCATAATAATTACACATTATGTATAGTTATAGTAATTTCATGGTATACAGCGTTAGATTAGGTTAATGGAAGGAGCCGCAATGTACTTAAATTATAATTAATAAAGTCGTTTGATATTGAGATAAGAGAAAAGCAAGTTTAATAATCCCGATTAGGTTTTCGAGAAACTTTATACATTATTGTTGATACTTATGTTATAGTTTAGTTATAGTTGATGCAGACAGATCGCTTTTCAAAACTTTTAGACGCGGTATTATGGGGTTTCAAACCGCCGGCTTTTGGTAGGATATTTTGGGAAAAAAACGTAAATGTATGCAACTGTCACTACAGCTACGTAACGTACCTAAAGATGAAGTTAGTCACTTTCTGGTTAGATGTTTCATGCCAGTTACAAAAAGGCCTGACTAAAACGCCAGAGGACTGAATGAAGTAGAAGTAAGGGGGCACAATAGACCTTTTAGGTCTCAGTGAATGTCACCCCAAAAATCACACAAAACGCCAGAAAGTCGTTCTCTGAGACCTAAAAGATCTATTGTGCCCCCTTACTTCTACTTCATTCAGTTCTATTTCCCGGAGGAATTTTAGGATATCTGCAGGCTTCAACTTAGGTAAATGTTCCTCTTCTATCCAGTAATCTCCCACGTGCTGTTCTCTAGGATTCTGAAGTGCTGTGCAGTTGGAAAGTATGTGGATGGATATTTCTTCTTCCATGCCACAAAATCAGCATTCTTCTTCCTCCACTATTTTGAGCTTTTTCAGGTGCCCATTCAGGCGACAATGTCCCGTTATAGGATCCCTGTTAAAACTCTTAGAGCAGTTTTACTTTGACTTATGCATTCATTTGATTTCAACAGGTTGTAGTCACCCAGAAGAGTCTTTGATTGTATAAGCACTACTAGATCTTTCCAATGGTCAGATCTTCTCTTTTTCTCGGCTTTACCTGTTTCTTCCAATATTACATTGGGGCTGATTCCGCAAAAGGGTTCAGACCTCCAGAAAGGTATTTCAGTCCCCCTCTTTGCTAGTTCATCTGCTATTTTATTTCCTTCTATTCAAGTGTGTCCTGGAATCCATAGTTCGCCTAGTTCATTGAGTTTGTCTAAGCATTCCCACACCATTTTGGAACTGATTACACAAGAGCTCAGTGCTTTACAGTGCGATCAATACTACTCGAGTTGCGTTGATGTTCAATGCGGAGTTCCTCAAGGATATATCTTGGGACCAACATTATTCCTTATAAATATCAATGATTTGGTTGTAAATTTTCCCAATGCTTAATTTTCTCTTTTTGCCGATGATACCAGTATAATTGTCAGCGGAATAAACAAAGATTCTTTATTACTTTCTCCTACTACTGTCATGCAAGGCGTATCGGATTGGTTTCTTTCTAACAGACTAGCATTGAACATCGGCAAAACTCAAAATATATCCTTTAACCTATATCGAGACTCTGACGAAGTTGCTATAAATATAGGTCAACAAACTATCACCTCTTCTCTCAACATAAAATTCTTAGAACTTCCTAGAACTTCTTGTAGACCATTCTTTAAAGAAAATAGAATAATGACCATGATATCTATCTTAATGGCTACTTGACTATCCGACATTATGATAATCCTTTGTCTTCTCTATTCTTTATCAATATTGAACTGGGCGCACTTTCTTATAGCGTGATTTTCCGCTTGAAAGATACTTGGGGTTTTTCCCAAGCTTTCAGAGTGTTTGGTTCCTGGCCCGAACACTCCTATCCCAGTTCCTTCTATTGCTTTTGAGCGGTCTGTGTACCAAGTCTTGGCTTCACCTATTTCTTACAATATTACATTGGGGCTGGTTCCGCAAAAGGCTTCAGGCCCCAGAATGGTATTTCCCCCTCTTTGCTAGTTCATCTGCTATTTCATTTCCTTCTATTCCAGTGTGTCCTGGAATCCATAGTAAGGTGACTAAATTGTTCTCGCCTAGTTCATTGAGTTTGTCTAGACATTCCAACACCATTTTGGAACTGATTACACAAGAGCTCAGTGCTTTAAATGGCTGCTTGACTATCCGACATTATGATAATCCTTTGTTTTCTGTATCCTTTATCAATATTGAGCTGGGAGCACTTTCTTATGGCGTGGATTTCCGCTTGAAAGGTACTTGGGTTTTTTTCCCAAGCTTTCAGAGTGTTTGGTTCCTGGCCCAAACACTCCCCAGTTCCTTCTATTGCTTTAGAGCCGTCTTTGTACCATTGAATGGCATTCTTTCCAAGTCTGGTAATGGTATTTGGATCCCATTCCTTCTTGTTGCTTAATTCCGTCAGGAATTTCTTTGAAAAGTTATACTTTTTCATCATACCGTCTTGTGAAGTAAGTTTAAACTTTAGATCTCCCAAGTTTTAGTACTACAAACTCCTGTACATAATAAACACAAAGTAGATGCATTCAAGAGTTTTTGTTATTACATTGGACTCCCTGCGATTCAATTTGAGCGTTCGGTTGGCATTTTTCGTTTCGGCCAGTCCGGTCGACGTTCTCAATCTTTTTTATTGCTTTGAAACGTTGAAAGTGGAAGTGATCCATCATGTAATGGTTGACTGTGTTTTCCATGAAAATCTCTTTCGATACGTTAGAGTGTCAAATGAGTTTTATGCTGCGTTTTCAAAGAAAATCAATATTAATTTGGCATTCGATATTATTTATGTACGAGGATGTATTGAGAGCGGTTCCATGCATTAACAAAATATTGCGTCACCATAGCAACGAACGATAACTCCTTAGAAGTGTCAGTATGAAGCTGGACGTCAAAAAAGTAAACCAGAGTTACGCGATAAATTAAAAGAAAAAAGATGTGCACCGAAATTATGGAAATCGAAAAATTGGAGTATCGAGCCATCATAAAGTACCTGTATTTAAAAGGGTTAAGAGGTAAGCAGATTTACGAAGATATGCTTAATACCCTTGGTGATCAATATCCTTCGTCCTCTCCAAGACATAAGAAGTTTCGTGTTCAAAAATCTACTGGAAAAGTTCTTGCTCCAGTTTTTTGGGATTGCCATGGAGTAATCATGATTGATTTTTTGGATAAGGGTAGAACAATAACAGGAGACTACTATTCGACCACTCTACAGGAAAAAATTGAAGAGAAAAGACGCGAAAAGCTATCCAAAGGTGTTTTGTTTTTGCAGGACAACGCCCCTGCACACAAATTTCATGTTGCCATGCAATAAATTCGTGATTTAGGGTTTGAATTACTAGAACACCCCCCTTATTCACCAGATTTGGCTCCGTCCGACTATCATCTCTTTCCTTAACTGAAAAAAAGTTTAAAAGGTCGTAAATTTTCTTCCAACGAGGAGGAAATAAAAGCTGTGGAGGTCTGGTTTGCAGAGCAAGAAGAAACATTTTTTTTAAAGGTCTAGAGACGTTGCAGGTTCACTGTAACAGTGGAAGACGCGTTTCATAAAGCAATTCTTCCTTTTCGATCACGTTAAATAGTCACCTACAAATAACGACTAATTTCCCAAATCCCAACCGTTTTTCCGCATAAACAAAAACAAAATTTCAAAACTAACCACTCGCGATTTCCATCCAAACTTCGCATAAAATAATCGTCCATCTTCAGAAAGTTTCCGAACAAATTTCGTATTCTCACCTTTACCTGTTTTCGCCGGAAAAAAACGTTTCGGCTTCGATGTCTTTATCTGGGAAAATAAATAAAAATACCCAACACCACAAAGATTTATATATGGGATATAATAAATTCATGGGGTGTACGCCCCTGTCAATGTAAGTGACATACGTGAAGGTCGGTTCTAGTTACAAATTGTTCGAGGTGACAGGGGTGTAGTGAGAAAAAGGATTTTCGAATCAGGCCGAGCAATAGAGGAAGTATAGAAGTTTTTTGACAAAAATTCTAGTAGAAAACGCCAAAAGGAAGAAGAAAGAGCCACAGAAAAAACGAAAGAATCAAAAAAGGATCCGAAAAAACCCAAATGGAAGCAGAGCGAACCAAAGAAAAGGTGGAAAATGCAAAGAAGAAGCAGAAGAACTGAAAATAGCTATAAAGAAAACGCAAATGGAAGAAAAGGTGGAAAACGCAAAGGAAGAAGCAGAAGAGCTGAAAATAGCTATAAAGAAAACGCAAATGGAAGCACGAACCAAAGAAAA
>CAJUYG010000806.1:465-15639 GCA_910591675.1 Galerucella calmariensis
AGCAAGTAGTAATCATTTTTTTCTTAGGAATCATAACATCATCATCTATCATTTTTTATTATATACAGTATTATTATTTGTTGTAGTCATTCCCCAGCGGTTTTGCAAATATTATACATCATTATAATATCGGTAACAGACCAGTTATAATTAACTCACGCATTATACATTCTACCTACTAGATACCACATGAACAAAAAATAAGAAAAGTTTCAGGAAAACCCCACAGAACATCTCGCAAAAAAAATATAAACTCCAGCTTATAAAAAGGCAAAATTAACAGACCAAACCAGTTGTCTAAGAAACATTCATCCGTAAAGATGCAGCCAAGGTCAAGTTTAACACTGTTTTTAGTTTTGATTTTTGCGTTTTTCAAATACACCAATGGGGGCGATTATTCGCCTTTCGATATTGTCGACGAATATGTTAAACAATTTAGATCAGGCATTGGAAGTTTGTGTCAATATTCAGATAATTACAATTATAAACAAAAAAGCTATGATAAATCCTCTTTCAATCATACCTTGGCTATGGGAGGTGAGTACCTACATTTTTATTATTTGAAATTATCAATTTTTTTCATTTCTGAATGGTACCTATTGGATGGAAAAACATTTCGTACTATACGGGGTATCTGCAAAACGATAAAGGGTATCAAAGTTTCATTTTTTAAATAATAACTGATATAAAATTGATAGATTTATTAAATCGAAAATGAAACTGTACACAAACCGTCGAAAGTAGCTATTTTTGGAATGTTTTTTTTACTTTCGGAATAACTTTCAATATCTATGTAGGCGGGCTTAGCAATGACATTTACGGAATTTTTATCATGACATAGCTTGTCAAAATAAATTTGTTGATAGTTCAACTGTTCAGCTGCTAACTGTTATAATTGTACAATTAATGTACATAAGTAATATTTATTGTATCATCTCTATTATTTTTTAATATTTTATCTACTGTATTTGAAAATCAAGAGAGAGTAAATTCCCAGAAATGTTTTGCAGTTATCAGTGTTAAAGGCAGTAAACCATAGACGTGCGTTTTCAAAATTAAATTAATATGGAAATAGAAATATTTAATTTGTTTTAGTTATTTATACCTAGATTACCAATTTTAGATAGATAAACATAATTCGTAAGTAGTAATTTAATTTGGGTAAAATGAAGAAAAAGTCAATATTATTTTAGGCATTTTGTTTTAGGCATATGTTTATTTACAAAATATGTATATAATATGTACCTACAGATAATTACAATTATTTATAAATTAATATGAGGAGCTAAAAAAACGATTAAGTAGGTATATGAGAAAAAAAAACCAACCGCAAGGATAAAATTTGACGAGCAACATGCAAAAAATACGACAATATTAAATCTTAAAAAATTAAAATCCAAAAATAAAATTAAAGTACATAAATTAATAATTTTAAAGTTATGGTTCCTCGCACTCTGTGTCAGAAGATTCACCATCTGATTCTAGAGAAATTACAATGGGCTCTATAGTAATATCAATTATGTTATCTAGCTCCCACATTTTTTTTTCTATTTCTGTAACGTGTCTAATACATTTTTGCCAATTTTCACTTGTTACTTCAGATATTGCCTTATTGAAGAGATTTTTAACATCTGATAATTTAAAAGTAGTGTTATTTCTCGCAACATAACCTTTAACTTGAGCTCATATCAATTCTATCGGATTCAGCTCACAATGGTAGGGTGGTAAACGAAGGATTTCAATTTCTCGTTTTTTGGCTATCTCCTCAATATTATATTTTTTATAATTTTGCTTATGTTTTTTAGCAATAGTTAACAATTCTGCCCTCAGCATTGAATTGTCAAAGGCTAAATTTTTAGAAGATAACCATTTTGCAATTTCATCCTTTTTCCATTTAGTGGTTGGTAAAGGTTCAAGTAATCTGGAGTGGTAACTTGCATTGTCCATTACAATAACCGATCCTTTTGGTATGAATTGAATCATCTGTTCAAAATATTACTCAAACACGTCTCCATTCATTTCTTCGTGATAATCAACGGTTTTTTTTATTCAAATAAGAGTAAACCATTCTCAAAAAAACCGTTTGTACTGCCTATATGACAAATAATTAATCTTTTACCTTTTCCTATAGGTTCCTTAAAACCAGTAGTATATCCTTCTAGAAAAGCTTGATGGGATGATTTTATATTTTTGTCTTTCCAAACTCTTCCTACACAATGTCCTTCATTAACCCATGTTTCATCTGAATAATAAATGTTTTTATTTTGAGCTTTAACTTGTTGTATTCTTCTGAGGTACTGTCTTCTCCAACATACAATTTCTTCAGAATCAATTAGCATTGAGTGTCTGCCCATTTTTTCAAATTTAAAGTTTAACTCATGTAACATTTTCCATAGTTTTTCCCGGCTTATTGTGGGTAAATCAACATCATTCGTAATGGCTTGCAAAACTTTATCTAAAGTTGGTATTTGCTTGTTTATAAAAAATGAGTGAACAAGCTTACGAATAGCATTTTTAAAAAACTCGTCCACGTTGACTTTAAATAGTTTTGGTCTACCTGGTTTCGGCTTTGGTGAGGTTACTCCACCTGATTTTTCCTCCTTTAGAACTCTATATATTGTAGATTTTCCATATCCCATTGCCTTAGATGTTGTTTCAACTACACTGTAAATAGTGTTTGAGGGATTTTGATGTTTAAAATAGTGGTACACATTCACTACAGCACTCTTTTCATCGAGCGATAAATGGTCTAGTTTTAATTTTTTCACTGGCGTATACTCACAAACTGCTTCCATTTTTAGTCACTACTATTTGTCACGTTTATCGAAAATCAAATAACTGCATTTCTAGAAACTTAAGCACTATGTAAGTAAAAATATCTGTCATTAGAAGCTGTTGCCATTCGGAGGTCGTTAAATAACAATTATCCCTTTCTAATCTGGTTACGCCTATGACGCACGTTAATCCTCTTAGGCCTACTGTAGTAACAATGAAAGATCATAAAATAATGTGATAGTCCAAGAAATTTAATAAATTTTGTATTGAAATTAACAAAAACAATTTAGAATGCATTACAAATATTGAAGTTTTACCGCACGTACTGTACTATAGTTTTGCATACCGAATTAGTTTTTATTCTGGGAATTTACTCTCTCTTGATTTTCAAATACAGTATAACCGCTGCAGAAAAAATATTGTACGTAACTCGCAGGCTTCCAGGACTCGCCTACGACTCGCCCTGGAAACTGCCTACTCATCCCGTACAATATCACTTTGGGGACGTAAATAACTATTAGCAAATTTGACGAATTGATAGTATTCAGAACAGAAAAGTGAAATTCCAATTATTTAAATAACCGATAAATTTGAGGAAATAATTGAAAATAGGGCATTTGGAAAATAATAATAGAAAGTGTTTGAAGACCGAAGAAGCATCGATATTTATCATACAGTTTAGACCAAAATACTTTATAGGAACTAAAAATTCAATCAAATATTTGGAACTTAAAATTAATTCTTCAAAAATAATAGTAATAATAATTATTATTAATTTATGAAGTTAAAGTTTGTAATATGTAATTTTGTGATGAATGATATTCTGATATCTGATATCTAGGCATATTTTTGTATTATTTAAGTATATATAACAATAAGATTAATATTCACTTTTCATAAATAATAATTGACCGTAAACAACAAAATACAGACCTGATGAGAACTGTCAGAGTGAGAGTAGAAAAATACGTAAGACACATTGCCGCTACGAAAGTAGCGCCTTCATAGTATTTTGAAGCCCCGATTGATAGGTTGCGCTTGCGCGTAATCTAAACATCAACCAATCAAATTTTTGTAAGTCAAAAATTAGGGTTAACGTTTGTAATACAATTAAACGGTTCGTTATTGAGATATTTTGATTAGGATTAATCACAGACCTGCCATTTTTCCATTTCTTCCTACGTAATGTGTTAGAGGGAGATTAACAATCGATGACGCACACCAAGAAAGGTATTATTTCAATCATATAAGGGTGCTACAATGTTAATTTTTTACTGAATTACTTAATTTCAAGTCATGTGTCAAATTTCATCCGATCACCGCTGTATTACATCGAAAATACCCTACCTATGGTGTTTTCAGTTTGGTGTTTATTTTTTATTAAAAATTAATTGAACGTCAAACTGACAACTAAATTAAAAATGCCGCGAAGATTTGGTAGTGCATCTAACGATTCAATTAATTTACCAACTATACTTTTCACAACTGTAGTTTTAAATAAAAATGAATTATATTTGATTAAAACTAATAAAGTTTGTATTGAAAATTATTAAATATCAGATTGACAATCAATTTTTTGATATCTACAAAGTAAAAAATTATCTTATCGAATAGGTACTCCCCGGGTCTTGGAAAATACTCAAAATTATGTCATAGAGAATCCTTCAAGCGTGTTGCTCAAAGATAATAGCCCTCGGCCTGCGGCCTTGGGCAAGCAACACGCTTTCAGCATTCTCTATGACAAAATTATCTCGGTATTTTCAAGACCCTAGGGGTATTACTACTGACAATAGCATTTTGATAAGTACCGTCAACTCAAATAATAGAGCTGAATCGATTTTTCCAATCAATAGAAATATCAATAGGAATATTACTTGTCATAAATCGTGAATGATTTGCACTCCACATTCGTATGATTCCATTATCACTCGCGTAATTTGCAAAACTCGCCTTCGGCAAATATAACGCTTGTTGAACAATATCGCTCTTTCCATAACTAATAGATATCGCAAAATAATTATAATCTTTCTAACGTTTCACAAATATTGAAAGAACAATGACCTTCAACTAAGAAGAAACAACTACTTCCCGGGCTATAGGCGCCGACGGCTGTTGAATTTACACGTCAAAGTCAAACGGGCTGGGTTTATCTACGATATTCAACACCAACAATTCTGGTTTTCAATTGAAACAAACAACATAACTTGTAGGCCGGTTTCAGCGTATTCGCGCCTCATCAGTACAAGGTATAGGTATGTTCTCCGTCCCGGGAAGTAGTTGTTGCTTTTTAGTTCAACGGTCACTGTTTATCAACATTATTTTTCAAAACTTATAATTAGTCTGTGAGGAGATGTCTCCCAGTGCCTGTCCACCTTCCTGAGAAGGATAGGATGGACAATGACCTAGGAGGACAACTCCTCGGGAGGATGTACAATGGGTCACATGTGGCCTAAGTGCTGTGAGCCTACACACTCACCCTCCCTACTCTACAGATACAGATAGTCTGTGAAATCTATTGGTAACGCGCTTTAATAAAACAATATTACATCCAAAAACGTCTATGACTTCTGGGTTAAATAAGTACACGGAATTGACTCCAATATGAATACATTAAAAACAAAATAAATTAATTTACACTTCGTTTTTAAATGAATAATTTTTTATGTTTACGTAGTACATCAAATTGGACATTTATGAGAGGTGAACAACCGATTTATTACATCTAGTCCCAAAAAGGCTTATTGGTTAGTTCAAATGGCAACGAACAGCGATTTTGTTGTGATTTATTGGCATTTTGACCCTCAAAAATAATTATAGTGAGTTTCATTTTAATAATAAGCTTAGCTAATATAAAGCAGTTATTCAATCCGTAAAATGCCGCTAACGTCTAGTAGGTTCAATAATCTTTAAACAACATGCTTTTTTTATTAGAAAAATATACCACATCCACCACGGTTTTTATCAGTTCTTCAGATTATAGCAACAATTAATAATTATAGATCACTGTACAAGTGTATGGTTGAAATAATACCCTTCTTGGTGTGCGTCAACGATTGAATTGATTTTTGTATTATTCAAATAAATGAAACAATAAGATTGATATTCACTTTTCATAAATAATAATTGACCGTGAACAACAAAGTACAGACCTGACGAGAACTGTCAGTGTGACAGTAGAAAAAGACGTGAGACACATTGCCGCTACGAAAGTAGCGCCTTCATAATATTTTGAACTCTCGATTGATAGGTTGCGCTTGCGCGTAATCTGAACATCAACCAATTAGTTAGGGAGGCGAGTTCGCTAAATGGCGACCTTCTCGAGCGCCGTCGAGACCTATCAAAATCGAAAGATAAAGTAATTTCGAAAAGAAAAGCTCGTATGCTAAAAACCGTTGTAGCGATGGGTATGGCGTGTACGGTTTTTCAAAAATGTTAAAAAAAAAACAGTTACTTGGACATTCTCGAGCGCGTCAGATATTCATACTAAGTATGCCCCAAGTGCCTCTGTCAGATTTTCGGAAGGGGTGTCAAGTAGGCCCCAAGGAAGCTCCCTTTAAAAAAACTGACGATTTCGGCGTGACGATAAGTTACGAAAAATTTTTGAAAATGCAAAAAAAAAGTTCTTTTAAAATACTCGAGCGCGTCTGATTTTTATAGGGGAGGTTTATCTCGGTATCCTGGAAGCATATTTTCTTAATCTGACAAAAATTTTGGTGGGCTCTCTTAATCTGACCGAAAAAGGTTTGTATTACATGTTTATGGCTTCAATCTCTTTTTTGCTTCAATTCTTCACTTCGTTTTGCTTACGGTACGTCCAAAAAATAATTTGAGGATCAACAGGCTATTGAATAATATAAATAAATGAAACTGTACATGTTAATAATACTTTTGTATACAGATACGCGTAACTTTTTCCGAGTCCACGATAATTGTCGAGAAGCTTTAGGAAAAAAAAATTGAGATATAATAAAATTTACATAATTTGATCATCGTTGTTCCATATCAATTTTTTAACACCCTCCGTTTTCGAGATATACTCAAAAAACGGGAGTTTGAGTTTTCATAATGCTTTAAGTTCAAAAGTTTTAACTTTGGACAAAAATGTAAAGAGACCTTTTTTGTGTAAAATAAAATTACCTTTTTTTTATTTGAACTTTTTTTGTAAAATGTATCGTTCGCGACTTATATGCCGCAACGCGTTTTTCGGAAGACGAAAAACTTCTACCTCTACACATCCCGTCATGCGGAAACCGGCAGATTTTGTATTTTTAGTAAGTTCCAGATTATATTCTTCAAAATAAAAATAAAAAATCGCGCTCGAGAATGCCGGATTAACGTTTTTTTTTACAAGTTCGCGACCCTATAACTTGGCGGCGTTAAGGACTTATCGTCAGATTAGTTAAATTTAGTCTTAAAACACTAAAATCAACCCCCAATATCTTAATATGACGCGCTCGAATATTTCAGACTACCGAGTTTTTTTTACTAATCTGATCGTCTATCCTAGGTGCGCATCACTACATATAGAGATAATACTTTCCAAAGTTTTTCTATAAGGTCTAAGGTATCTCTCATATCTTCAACTGCCAAGCTCGAGTATTCCCGAAAAATCCCCTATTCGCCTCCCTAACAGAATAAGTGACATACAGCGAGGTCTTAGTAATAGGGTCCGTTTTTTACACTTTGGGTACGGAACACTAAAAAATTGACCAGTGCAAACGTTGTTATAATCGCTTTAGACAGAAAAAACGAACGAGAAAACTACCGAAAATGACTGAACGCAGGAAAGTAACGAAGTAGAAGGTAACGGGAATCGAGAAGAGGCATAGGTATAGTTCTTTTCAGGATTTAAGAAAACCTGACTTGACTTGAATTAGGCTTGAGAAGCAATAAAACCATAAAATTTTCCGGTTATACCGCACTATACCTGAGAAATAAAGTATTTTTAATAAGAATGATCCAAAAGTCTTATTAAGTAGACAAAATTGACCTTTACCCTAACGTCATACCTACAGTAGAAAAAAATTGACCTTCACCCTGACGTCATACCTACTAACCTCGCGAAATCAATCAATGAGTCAAAAATGGCTACAATTACTTTGTCGTGTGTGTAAATACGTTGACTTCTTGTTTATCTTGTCCAGCCACCGTCTAAGAAGTGAGGTTAAGTTGGAAATATTCATTAAATGCGAAACAGAAAATTCTGTACTTATCGTGGAATAAAAATAATAAATTAGAGGTCTTAAAAAAAACCGATTTCATAGAATTTATCTGAATGCAAATGATGGAACGATTTGAACAAAACTCGATGTATCAAAATAATGACAGTTGTCATAAGGTCAAAATAAATTCTTATGAATACAACCGATTAATCGTTTTTGGTGCTATCTCTTTTTAACATTTGTATTTAATAATTAGAGTTACATAAGAACGGATGTCATTGCTTGAAAGACAAGTGTACGTATATTGTATGATGTGTTTTTACTGTCAGTAGAAAAGGATGAGGTATATAAAGTTTGTGTTTACTACTGTTCATTGTTAGTGACTTCAGAGTAAAGGTCAATTTTTTCTACTGTACTAGCGTCGCGAAATGAATCAATGAGTTAAAAATGGCTACTGTTACTTTGTCGTGTGCGTATTGTTCAGCCACTGTCTAAGAAGTGAGGTTAAGTTAAAAATATTCATTGAATGCAAAACAGGAAATTTTTGTACTTACCGTCAAATAAAAATGACAAATTAGAATTTTGAAAAAAAAACGAATTTATAGAATTTATCTGAAGGCAAATGATGAAACGCTTTGAACAAAACTCGATGTGTCAAAATAATGACAGTTGTCATGAGAGGTCACAATACATTCTTACGAATACAACCGATTGATCGTTTTTGGCGCTATCTCTTTTCAACATTCGGAGGTGATAATTAGAGTTACAAAAGAACGTATGTCATTGCATGAAAGACAAGTATACGTATATTGTAAAGTTTGTTCAGCCATCCTTTGCCGTTACGTCATACATTGTCCAGCTTGCTCTCTCATTCATGAAATGGATGAGACAGAATTATGACGTCATTAACGTATGTCTTATCTAAGGTCGACATACATTTTATCTGTTACTTTTGACAATTCAGTTGTCATATTTTGAAAACAATGCCATTGATTATAATTTTGAGGTTAAGTGTAAAATAACATTCAACAAATACCTATAAGACATACGTAAAACAGCAGAATACGTCACCGATTATGACATAACGGCAAAGGATGGTTGAACAAACTATATGATGTGCTTTTACTGTCAGTAGAAAAGGATGAGGTATATAAAGTTTGTGCTTACTACTGTTCATTATTAGTGACGTCAGGGTAAAGGTAAATTTTTTCTACTGTAGAGTTTTATGGCTTTATTGCATCTCAGGTCAGGTCAGTTTCTTAGATCGTGAAAATAACTATACCCACACAGATATATTACAAGCGCTAGCGTGCTTTGCAATCGATTATTTCGGCAAATAATAAAGCTATTCTATAATTATTCATTTTCAAGTACCTGAAGTAGACAAAACCGACTAATATATCCGATTTTATGAATTATCAAGAAATAAGCTGCAATTTTGTGATGATTAAAACATAAACATATTCTTATCTATTTATTCAAATTACAGATTATTATTTTCATGATATGTAAATGAATAGAAGCTTTATATTATTAGAAAAACAATTATTTCATTGCAAAAACAATAACAGAAAAAATGCATATGTATATAAATTACGGTTATTATCATTAAAACGCGAGTATTTACAATAGATCATCGGTTCTGGTCTTCGACTTCGCGACCCTCGGAATTTTATGTTAATTTTCAATTTATTTTATAGAGCTCATTTTAAGTAAATCAGATTAGAACGAAAATTCCACACCTGTAATTTTCAACCAACCGAAACGTGGTTTTTTGACTCTATGGCAACGGATAAATTTTAATAGAAATTTTTTCCCCGTGTGTACCCAACAGCGAATTATACTGGAAATTTTTTAACGTTTATAATGACAGAATATTTTTTTGAGTCTGGTTTTTAAAAACACAAAATAGTAGTTTGCCTAACTAGTGCGGAAAGTGATACTTTTCCGAACGCTACTGCAGATGGCCGAACGACGCTTCATTACACCGCACTAGTTAGATAAACTACTATTTTCCAATACCAGCTGTGAAGTTGACAATTATTGCTTCTTCTATAGCCAACTGAGAAGTTAAATTTCTCTATTAGTGTTTAATAATTTTTTCTATCCTTAACCTAGGTCAATAACGGACAAATTCATATGTTTTGACAATCCAGAGATTTTTTTTTCTAAGGAGCCGTCCCTTCGCCGGTACCACCTCAGTCTCCTGAGCTTATTGTGAATACTCCTAGTGTTCTGACTACTACCTATTCAGCCAATCCGTTCCCTGTATTAGCTCATACAGGTTCTTTGCTGGTTGGTTGTAGAAGTCTTCTGGAGTCGTTTGGGGTCTACCATACAGTTTCTGCCTTCTGTGGTCCAGCGACTCACAGTTGCATAGTATATGCAGAGCTGTTTCGGTATCCTTTTTGCATCTTCTGCATGTAAGGTCTCCGTTATACAGCCCTATTTTGTTTAGGTGCTCCTTTGTGGGAAAGTGTCCCGTGTAGCCCCGTTATGGTGCGTAGTTTGTTCCTGCTCATTAAGAGCAGTTCTTTCGCTACTTTTTCTGATGGTTCTTTTATGAATTTCTCCCCTTGTATTTGCCTGGTCGTATTCTCCCAGTGTTTATTGTGTTGTTCTTTCAACCACCTTTTCAACAATGACCTCGTTAAGCATCTGGGGATGCCCAAAGCAGGTTCGGGTCAGTTCATCAGAGTTGACGATCCTACTCTTGCGAGTTCGTCAGCTTTTTTATTGCCTGCGATTCCTTTATGACCTAGGACCCACTCCAGTGTTACACTGTTCCGAGTCGCCAGTCTTCTAAGTTCTTCGCCGCATTCCCATACTAGCCGAGATGTCACTCTATAGCTCTGATGTGCTTTAAGGGCGGCTTGACTGTCACTGTAGATCCTGATCTGCCTGTTGTTGAAGGCTCTCATATTATTAGCCCTTGCACATGCAAGTATTGCATAGACCTCTGCTTGAAATACAGAAGCGTATTTTCCTAGCGAGACGATTCCTTCATATTTGCTCGTCTTGCTGTATATGCCCGCTCCGGTGCCGAGTTCATTTTTTTATCCGTCTGTATACCAGATCAGTTCATTCGCTCTACTGAGTGGTGGTGCGTTCTCTTCCTCAAGCTGCTTTCGATCTTTGATGACAATCTCGAAGTTCTTGCGAAAGATATATTTGGTGGTCATGTGGTTTGTTGGCTGCGAGCTGCGAGAAGAATTGTTCATGTTTAAAAGCAGTTGAAATGCTCCTCTATCTGTGGTTCATGTCAGTTGACAAAGTGTTCAAATTATGAGAAAAATGAAGGTATATTCTCGGAAGAATTAGAGGTGGAAGGAGAACCACAAGGGCTGGAAGGGAGGTGGAAGAAACATGGGTGGAAAGAGAAACAGAAGGGTTGGAAGATGATGAGATAGAAATAGAGCTGGAAGAACAAGGGATAGGGACAAGAGGGACAGAGGAAGAAGTAGAGGTAATAGGCGACGAGAATCACGCTGATGATGAAGAGGATGAATCTGAAGACATGAATTGGTTTAACATAGGGTAACAGCACCAATGAATGCCACCTCAATGCCAATCAAAATCAGCGATTCTCGTCATGAAATAACGCGTTTTAATTTCATATTTGAAGTTCTAGTACTTCGTTTTCCAGCATAAACAAGCATGTTACTCGGGTTGAAAAATTATAGCTCTCGCCTTGTCGCGGATTTTTGCAAAAACTGGCATTCACTGGTTCCTAGCATTCACTGGTGCCTTTACTCTACTCTGAAATTTTCTATGTATTTTGTATTTTCAACCTAATTTTTATAAGAATAAATGGTATTTGTTTAAAAATTCCCTGTTTTTTCTAAAATCCTGCACCTATACTGTTCCTTCTGAAGTTTGCGAAAAATTTGCAAAAAAATGAAAACAATGCAAAAAATATTTATCAAAAAATTATTATTATCAGCTTCTATACGTATTGACGTATTGACTCAAGACAGCCACATGAAGCAATAAGATTTCGCAATTTTCTAGTAAATTTGCGACTCATATCCTTGTGAAATTCCACTGAACATTGACTAATAGAATGAAGAGACACGAAGTGTTGCTGTGACACACAAAAATCGTGTGAAATACGCCAATGATTGCCGAAAAAACGATTGGTGCCCGGATTTTCATGTGTATACACCACAATTTAGCGAGTGCAGGTATTCCGCTGGCGCCATCTATAATTGGTCTCCAAAGACTAACAGGTGAAAATCTATGTATTTCCGAGGCCCTCGAGCAGAAATTTAGTAAGAAACCACCAAAAATATTCGGTGCAAAAATTTTGTTTTTTTCAAAGGCCATTTTCGCAAAAAATATTCGTGTTGCGAAAAAAATGATAGGGACCATTTTTGTAGATAATTTAACGACCTTCATTTTTTATTTGAACAAAAATTGTCTAACTTGCGTATTTCGGGAGATATTGGCGGAAAACCGTTTTTTGGGACCTTAGGGGCCATTTTAAGCCCTTAGGGGCAATCTTGAAGAACTTTTTCTCCCTTTGAAGTACCTGTCAAAACCTACAAATCAACCTAAAAAAAAATTATTGGACAAATATATTGATAGGTTTGCCTATTTTCAGGTCTTCGGTTACTGGACTATAACCACCAATTAAAATTCTATTTGACAAAAAGCCTGACGGCTTCACTAAAATGACTATTTATTTGCAAGAAATTGTGAACAAAGTAGATAACTTGATTGTATTTAGTATTTTTCTAACAATTCTCTTATTGAAACTTATTGAAAATATCACGGTGAATTTAACAATTTGTTTTTATTTTCTAGCTGCCGAAGAATATGACTTTATAATAGTAGGAGGAGGTACAGCTGGTCTAACGCTTGCCCATAGATTATCCGAGGAGCCGAGATGGAAAATATTGGTGTTAGAAGCTGGAGGCTTGGAGACACCCATCACAGAAGTGCCAGCTATGCAACCTCAATTGCAGACAACAGGATACACTTGGGGATACAAGACTTGTGCACAAAAGCACGCCTGTTTAGGTAAATTTTCATTTGAACTATATACATGTCACCTATGTAATTTTTGGAAAACTTGAGTTTATATCAACTTCCTGTATTCCTCGCATTTCTAGTCAAATTATATCAATATGGGGCTATAAAAAGTCTTGATTTGTATTCCTGGTCTATTCAGGATTGTTAATACTCTGGTAGCTTCTTGCCTATTGAAAAAGTTTTCAGCATATAGAATTGAAATATTATAGATTCATATGTTTTCCTTTAGGTTCTGTGGATAACAAATGCTTGGTAATCAAAGGTAAAGCTCTTGGAGGAGATACGGCGATAAATGATATGTTATACACAAGAGGACATCCAAGAGATTATGACATCTGGGCTGATACCGGAATGAAAGGCTGGTGCTGGGAAAACGTTCTGCCATATTTTAGAAAAATTGAGGATGCATGCGTAGAAGATATGGATAAAAAATTCCGTCATTATGGTAAATTTTATATACATTTTCTTAAATTTTCCGAAACACAAAGAGAATATTTTATTTCATTTACCCACTCAACCAAACTCGGGTAATGTTATTTTTATTGATAAACAAATGTGTAAGTAATGAAAAAATTTATTGAATTAGAAGAAAAGTTACAGATCTTTTCTAATACAAAGATCATCGAGTTCATTATTTCATCTAAATGTAATAGTAATTATCAAACTACTTCAATTTTTCGCACTCAATATTGTCTCGCTACATGTTCAGAGTAATTTTAAAAAACTGCTTCACGATGTCAACTTTGCAACATCGTCCATCAGAAGTTGGCCAACAAATTTGGATCAGTTAACACCTAAACGTGTCATCCGCATTCAGCTCTAGAGATAATTCTCAAGTTTATTTTGTAAGCTATTAAACGAAACCGACCCAGAACTAAACAGCTACTCAATACTCACGTAGTCAGTCTTAATATGAATATTAAATGCACTATATCTGTTGCTATATGTATGTGCCATCTGATCACTAAGATAGCTTGGTATTTTTTTTTTCATGTTTAAAAGGAATATCAACAAATTCAACGTCAGTCGTTGCTTAAATTGGTTCATTTACATATTTTTTTTATTTTACCATTAGGAAGAGCACATAATTTTGAGGCTCTGTGCAAAAAATTAGACGTCAGGGAGATTCATAAGTCGCCTAAAAAAAATTAAACAGCGCTCCTCTTTGAAATTCAGGCGTGACGTCATCGCATATGAAATCTCTCGTTCAGTTCAGTTCAGTTCAGTTCAATCATCATAAATAGCATCTGAAGAAGCTCCTATAATTGGGCAGTCTGTAGTAAGGAAAATTCCAATTTTTTTTATTTTTGTATTGTAATATCTAAGCCTACTATTCGTAATTCATCTTTTTTTGCTTCTTCAAGGTGTTCTGAAAGACTATCATTGATCACCGCTTGATTTTTTTCTTTCCAAAGACCATAGTAGTTATAAACTTTTTAAAGGTCTCAGCTGATGATAAAGATAACACTGTCTCTGTAGTGGATGGTTCCTCCCTCCGACGATGGAGCCACATGAGAAAAGCAATAACATGCTTACAGCCTTCCTCCGAAGCAGGACAATAACACTTAGCTTCGTCTATTTCTTCAAACTCTAAAACAGTACCAACAACTTTGTAGCATTTTGAGTTTAGTTTTTGCTCAGGTATCATTTCTGCTAATAAAATACATTTATTTATTTCTCTCTTCAAAGTTTTGAGTAACCTATAGCGTTATCTCTGTAACTTTGTCCACCAGATCAGGAATAAAATAAAACATCTGGAATCACCCTGTATATTATTTGAGAGAGCATGTATTTATGAAAATAATGACATTTTTAATCTTTCTGACCAAAAAATAGCCAAAAGCGATGTGTCCCATAGTATAAAATTATCGAGGGGTGAACCACCCTGCGAAATACTGTCACAAATATGCGAAATCGCGAGAAATCACGCGAAATCACGGGAAATCGCGCGAAACACGGAAACCACGCGAAATTACGGGAATTCACGCAAAATCAAGCGAAATCATGGGAAATCTTGCGCAATAATTAGCAAAATAGTGAAATTTTCCGGTACTAAAGTCGCGCGACACACGGGAAATCACGCGAAATTACGCGAAATCACGCGAAATCATTCGAAATTACGCTAAATCACGCGAAATCATGCGCAATCACGCGAAATCTTGCGAAATTACACTATTTGCGAAACACTGTCACATTTTTAGCA
>CAJUYG010000806.1:15649-44404 GCA_910591675.1 Galerucella calmariensis
TCATGCGCAATCACGCGAAATCTTGCGAAATTACACTATTTGCGAAATATTGTCACATTTTTGGCATAGTGGTTCACCCCTAGAAAATAAGGTCCACACATTTTATCTTAGTAACGAGGCACGTTACAGTCAGCAGCGTAATGTTTGTGCCCAGTAACTTTCATATGCGGTGACGTCACAGTCATAGTCTTCGCCCTGCTACGGTATGCTTGTTTAATTGGTTGTATTGGGAGAACGACATATTCTATATTGACATGAAATTTTCAGAATCATATTTTTATTCTTAGTACTTTGTTTTACGACAGATAAAAGTGATTTAAAAATTTCAGTAAATGAACCCATTGATTTGTTTGAGATTGTTTTCACTAGCAAACTGTTAATTTCAGGTGGCCCCATTCACTTAGAAAACCTTTATCCCAGTGATCCAATTTTAGCCGAACATTTCCTCAAAGCTGGTTTAGAATGTGGTTTGGAGCGCATCGACTATAACGGCAGAGAACATCTAGGTTTGGGACTTCCACAAGTTATAACGAAACAAGGAAAACGTTATAGTGTAGCTAAAGCCTACTTAAAACCTATTTTACAAAGAAAGAATTTGGTGCTTTTGCCACACAGTGAAGTCGTCGAAGTACTCATCAGTCATATCACGAAAGAAGCTAATGGAGTTACTTACATTCACGATGGAAAAATGTTCTTGGCCAAAGCTACCAAAGAAGTTATTCTAGCTGCTGGTGCCGTTAATAGTGCACAACTATTAATGTTATCAGGTAAGTTTGAAAAAATAACTTAGAATGCCATTTAAAAGATATACAATTTGTTACTCATGACGCATTTATGTTACGCATTTAAAATTTAATAATCTCGGAAATGTAACCAAAATTCGGCAACGCTTTTTCGAATTAGACAAAAAATGTCTCAAAAATATATTCACACACACACACATGTGAGAACGCTTCATAGAATTTAAAAAAAATCCCAGAAATATAGCTACCAATTGGCAACGTTTCATAGAATTTGATAAAAAAATTCAATAAAGAGTTCAACAATCTCAAAAATGTTCTTTCAATTCGGTAACACTTCATAGAATTCGGAAATAAATGTTGATTAAATATCTGACATAGCAACAATTCGGAATTGCTTTATGTAATTTGTAGAAAACTTTTTATTAAAAATCCGAAAATCTCAGAAATATATCCTAACAATTGGCAACGTCTCATATAATTCAAAAATTTCTGATATGAAACTACTATTTGGCAACGTTTTATAAAATTAGACAAACACTTCTAATTAAAAATTCTAAAATATCGGAAATTTAGCTACAATTTGGCAACGCTACATAAAATACGAAAAAATCTCAGAAATTGGCAACGTTTCATATAATTCAGAATATGTACAAAATTCAAAAATCTCTGATATGAAAATACAATTTAGCAACGTTTCATAGAATTAGAAAAACAATTTAAAATTTCAATTAAAAATCCCAACACAGGAATACAATTCAACAACGCTTCATAGAATTCGACAAGAAAAATGAAAAAAGAATCCAAAAATCTCAGAAAATGCGGAACAATTTGGCAACGCTTTATAAAATTCCAAGAAAAATACTTTTGATTATTTCCTTCTTATTAATTTTGACCAATCGCTATCAAGAATTGGTATGTCAAATATAAATTTCAAGTGGAAAAATTACTTAACAACTGTCAACTTAGCTGTCAGCAGTTTTTCATGAAAAAAAATCGAAAAAAATCCATGCAAGTTTGACTTAGAGAATAGTGCTACTACAATAACAATTAAATAATAATAATTAAAAACAATTTAACCGATATGTCCAACAATCATCCTGTAACCTACAATAAAAATTGTAATTTTTATATTAATTGTAATTTAAAATGAGTTTAAAGTACAGTATCCGCCAAAATAAACAGTACCGAAAATAAAAATAAAAATAAAAATTAATTTTTAATTTCTGTAATGTAAGTGTTCAAAATGTTCACCATTTCGACGCAAACAAGCTTCATATCGATTTTGTAAGTCAATAAACATATTTATAAAAAGTGGTTGATGTAACTGCCGAAAATTATTTTGTATTCTTTCCCGTAGTTCGGCAATATTTCGCCGGCGGATTTTTCGAGTGAAATATTTTGTCCTTCATTATGCCCCAAATGTATGCGTCAGGTGGCGTCAGATCTGGTGAATGAGAAGGATATTCGAAGTCTGTTCCCCGAGAAATTATTCTATTATCGAAATGCTGACGGAGTAAGTCTAAGGTGCGCACATCTGTATGGCTCGTTGCACCATCTTGTTGGAACCATTGTGTGCGAAACTGTAGATTTCGTGCACTGCAAAAGTTATTTATATCTCTCAAAAAAGATATAATAATTTTCTCCCTATAACGCTCTTGGTTGACAGAAAGTGGATTCTGATTATCATCTTCAACGAAATAAGGACCAATCATTCCATGACCAGATACCGCGCACCAAACGGTAACTCGAAGACTGTGGAGTGGTTTCTCTACAATGACATCAGGACGTTCAAATCCAAGGAATCTGGTTGTTTGTCGATTAATATAGCCGCTAAGATGAACGTGACTCTCGTCTGAAAACCATATGTTTTTCAAAAATTCGGGATCTTCGTAAATTAAACTCAACATGCGACCACAGTAAATTTCTCTTGCACGTTTGTCCGCAGCATTTAGTCGTTGTCCAACTTGAATACGGTATGGATAACCACCAATTGATTTGAACATGCGACGTAAAGACGTTTCACTAATGTTGAGTTTACATGCAGTTCTTACAAGACTTGTTTGAGGTGATTGCACAACTTGGTTAAAAACACGTCCTTTATTTTCGTTAGTGCATACTGTTTTTCGACGACCTGAAGAACCTTTACGTTGACACAATACACTACCAGTGCGACGAAATTTTTCAACAACAGCTAACATCACACTTTTACTAGGAGCTGCTTTATTAAATTTTTGTTTGATATTTTATTGACACCTGTTCTAAGCTTGGACCATCATTACGACCTTTTCGGTATGAACGAAAATAATGCTCTACCAAAAAAAACTTTTTCTTCCGTTGTTAGAACCATTTTTAAATCAAATTTAACTAACCAACTAACCAACTAACTAACTAACAACCTGCCAAATGTCAAATCAATTTATCCATCCATTTTAAAGTTATCGAATTAAAACATTCAAGTTTTCAAAATTTCAACACCCTGTATTTCGAAAAGTAAATGTGCTAGACCCCTTAATCGCGCAAAAAAAATTATGGAAATAATAGTAAAAATTTATCCCAACAAATTCAAGTAGATCACCAGCACTGCGAATACCAGCTTCGCATAGAATTTCAATATAGCATCGGTGGTTCAGTGGTAGAATGCTCGCATTGCACGCGGGCGGCCCGGGTTCAAATCCGGGCAGGAGCATATTTATTATTATGAATCGCTGCTTCGTAAACGAGGGAGAGACTAAGGAGGCACAAGCACACAAAAGCAAGGCACATAACGAAGCAATGTAACATAACGCAGCGTAACGTAACGCGTAACGGTCATATCTTTTGCGTCGCGACCCCTGGTCGCTCAAATATAACCTGGCGTAAAGAACTAAAGTTCCAAAAACTATTAGTTAACGTTCGAAAAATCTCAGATATAAAACCGAAATTTGGTAACGTTTCATAGAATCAGAAAAACGCATTTGATTAAAAATATCAAAAAATCGCTACCATTCGGCAACGCTTCATAGAGTACATCTAAACTTTATTATTTTCAGGTATTGGTCCAAAAGAAGATTTAAAACATTTACATATCGAACCTGTAGCAGATCTAGCAGTAGGAAAACATCTCAAAGATCAAGTATCTTTCATTGGTCTTAACTTTGTCTATGACCCCTTACACGAAAAACACTCAATCAAAGATTCCATCGATTCTATACACACTGCAGAATCTTCAGAGTCCATAGAAAAGCATTACAGTAAAGAAGACCACGACCATCATTCCAAAAAAGACGGTTATCATGATTCAAAGGAAGACCATTACCAACATACTGAGGACGACTATCATCACGTTAAAGACCCCGCTATTGAAATAGCTCACATTTCCAACGACCAACCATCGCTGGACATTCGTTTCCGTAATCATAAATTCATTCCCCAAATAGGAAAAGATTACGAAAGTGAATTTTATCATAAATATGAAGATGATAAAGAAGAAACACCCAAAAAAGCTTCTGCATCCGAAATGTTTTGGATTAACGACAGTACTGACGAAGAAATTATAAAATATTTACGTTACGGTACTGGTTCTCTAAGTACCACAGGATTACAGCTAGTGGGTTATATTAAAACAGATGTTTCAAGAGATACTACCGCTTATCCTGATATCCAAATATTGATTAAAAAAACTCATTCTAAAGGAGGTGAGTATTAACACAATTACCTAGCATTAGGTTAAATTGGATCAGGGTACTTGCTGCAGGGAATATTATCTTAATCTCTTACCTCAAGATAACGTAGATTGTTTTTTTCGTATCATTTTCAACCAATCAGAACGATCAATTTAGTTAAGTTACCTCGTATAATTTCGATAATACCTGATTATACATAGGGAAGCTCTGCCAATCAAAAAATTCACCCGCAAGTTATCAAAGGTAATACCACGAGTGCTTCAAATTTTATCGATAATTTTTTCTTTTCCACGAAAACTTGTTTATTTGGAAAAAGTATGAAAACAAACCGATTGATAAAAGGTCCGTTAGGACGAGGGATTTTATCTAAATTCGGTTTGTTTGAATTTTTTTGCCTAAAATAAACAAGTTTGAGTGATTAAAATAAAAAATTATGTGATACAGTTTGAAGAGCGAGTTGTATTTGGGAAGATTATTTTTTTCAACAATTTAAAAGTTTGTATTACCTGAATGTTTAATATTCTCTTGGGTGATGGCACTCAATCGGTTTGTGTTCATTTTTCAATAAACTTCGAAGCACTTTTAGTTGTCAATAATGACAAATGTTAAGTAAAATTTTGACGTTTCAATGTAAACAAGGTTTTATCGATGAGGAAGCAGAATTATCAGTATAATACCGAATGATTGGCTAGAATAATGTATGGCTATTGGTTAAAACCACCAAAATGTCAGATTTTGACAAGTGAAAAAAATAATCAGTAGTAATACCCCTAGGGTCTTGATAATACCGAGATAATTTTGTCATAGAGAATGCTGAAAGCGTGTTGCTTGATAATAGCCCAAGGCCGCAGGCCGCGGGCTATTATCTTGGGCAACACGCTTGAAGGATTCTTTACGACAAAATTTTGAGTATTTATCAAGACCCGAGGAGTATTCGATAAGATAATTTTTTACTTTGTAGCTTTCAAAAAATTGATTGCCAATCTGACGCCTAATACTTTTCAATACAAACTTTATTAGTTTTAATCAAAAGTTATTCATTTTTATTTAAAACTACAGTTGTGAAAAGTACAATTGGTAAATTAATTGAATCGTTAGATGAAATACCAAATCTTTCCGACATTTTTAATCCAGTTGTCAGTTTGACGTTTAATTAATTTTCAATAAAACATAAACACCAAACTGAAAACACCACATGTAGGGTATTATCGCTGTAATACAGCGGTGATTGGATGAAATTTGACACATGACTTGGAATTAAGTAATTTGATTGGTTACTATATCCAGTAAAAAATTATCAGTATAATACCGCATGATTGGAAAGAATAATGTATTGCTATTGGTTACAACCACCAAAATGTCAAATTTTGACAAGTGAAAAAAATAATCGATGTATAACCTGATTATTTTGAAGTACTTGTACTACTTAGGGAGGCGAATAGGGGATTTTTCGGGAATACTCGAGCGTGGCAGTTTAAGATATGAGAGATATGTACCTTAGACCTAATAGAACAACTATGGGAAGTATTAGCTTTACATGTAGTGACGATCAGGAACCCTATTCTCAAACCGTGACATATTTTGTCGCATGCGAGAAATCCATTTTTACCATACGAGCTTTTCTTCTCGAAATTACTTTATCTTTCGATTTTGAAAGGTCTTAACGGCGCTCGAGAATGTCGCCATTTAGCGACCTCGCCTCCCTAACTATTATAGTATTACTACTGAGCAGCAGAATGATATTCATTATAAAACTGAAAAATTGACCAATAGAAATCTAGATTTTCAAATACCCAAGTAAGCAGACCCAATATTTTCTGTAGAATGTTTGACAGTTTGACAGTGTTTTATGACAGTTTAAATCTCTTGCGTTAGTTTTTAAAAGAAATGTCGAGCACCAGATCGAAAATACTTACTTGACCAAGGCAAATACATATTTGAACTTATTATTTTTGTTTACAATAATTTATTACTTATTGTATAACAGTAACATACTTATACGCTTTATGCTATCAATTCAACCATGTGGTCCCATGGCGCAGTGGGTAAAGCAGCTGCTAAAGGTTTTTTTCGATCTGTACATTCCGGGTTCGAGTCCCGGTTAGTACATTTTTTTATATATTTTTTTTAAATAAAATTTCTTCGTAGAAAAAATAGTGTATGCAACTCTCATGCAAAGGTTATTAATACACTCACATTAACCATACGAAACTCGCCTTTGGCTCGTTTCGTATCCCGGTTAATGCTTGTCTATCAATAACCATCATTACATGATCGTTGCATAATAAACTATTGTTATACACGTATTGACATATTTTATATTTTCCAGGTTGCTATCACTTCAAAGGAGCTAATCTACGAAAGGATCTTCACGATATGTTCTGCAAAGCTTATGAAGGTTTTAATGTAGAGATAGTTTTGCTTCATCCCAGATCGCAAGGTTATTTGAAACTTGACGATGTAGATCAAAAACCATACATAAACCCCAATGCTTTGGCCGATGAAGACGAGTATGATGTACAAACTTTAATGGCTGGTATAAGGAAGGTTATTAAGATGGTTAATGGTCCCGCTATGCAAAAATTGGGAGTCAAATTAGTGAAAGAGAAAATTCCGGAATGTGATCAAGCTATTTTCAACGATGAATATTGGAAGTGTGCTATTAAGTAAGAAAATATATTTTTGTATTATTTTTTACGTCACTTCTGGTGACAACAGCTGTCAAGTTTTGCTGCGAGTAAACTCGAAAAACACATGCAACTACTACAGGTGCTGTCATACAGTTTTTTCATATATATAATACCACGAGAGTGAAAATTTTGTCGGCAAAATTTTTCGATTGTCATGAAAGTTTGTTGCTTGGCAATTTTGCGAATGACATTTTTAAATGTCATGAGCAAAATTACCTAAAAGCAACAAACTTGAATACGAAAAGAGAAAAATTTTACCTTACAAAATTTTTAATTGAGTGGTATTCGACATGACTATTCCACGAGAGAAAAACTAAAAAATCATATGTTTAAACGTTTTATTTATTGCAAACTTCAATTATACAAAGGCAAAAAAATAATAACATCATGAAAAAAAAATTACTTATTTATGTAAAAAGTACAATTATTATAATTGTACGTTGTAGCATTATTTTGGGGATTGTTTTGCATCAAAACCTGTGATGAATTTAAGTTAGAAACTGAGGATTCCTTTTCTTTATTTTTATTTTCTCGAAGGTTCTCTATAAGTTGGAAATTAATGGTGTTCTTCATTTAATTGTAAATATGGTTTCAAAGAATGGGCAGAAGAATGTCCTGTAAGCTTAATTTAATTACTTCTTGTTCACCAACTCCTTCTTTTGCTAATGCAGATATTGCAGAAGCTCTATGTGAATGATTGGTTATTTTTTATTTTTTTTGTGTCTATACCAATTGATTCTGCCAATATTTTCGTCCACTTTGAAATTGTATTAATTCCCAATGGTGAATTTTTGTACCATATTCTTTTCTCCCAATTTGGATGTACTGTTAAAAATAATCTTGTTGTTAGATAAGGATTGGATTCTCTTTTTTCAATAATTTTTAAAAATAAACGAACGGGACACAAATTGTTGTTAGCATTATTTCTTACCAGCCACTTACTGCCAGATGAAGCTTTTGATCCTCCTTGTGTCGTTTTGGAAAAGATTGGATTATATTCTACCCTGCCAGTAAAATTACCTTTATTATCATATTCTTTTTCAAAGTAATTAATATCACAATTAGCAGCTTCATTTCCACGCCATGCTAATTCGAACGAACATAAATGAAAAAACTTTTTTTGTAACCCATCAGGATTATCTTCAGAATAGCTTTCTACCATTTCCATTAATTCTTCTTTGGTAAACGCGTTAGAACTTCTTTTTCTGGTTACAGGTTCAGCCTGAAGCGTTTTACGTTTTGTATCCCTGTCCAATCTAGCAAATTTATAGGTAATATCTTTAAATGGATCAATTTTGATGTTAAATTCTAGAAAATATTTTTCCTGGACCATTCGAGCAGTCGTATTCCAAAGTGTTTTCACACTAGCTTCAGTGTAATCAGTTCCATCTCTTTTTTTTCATGTTAAAACCATAATCTTCAAGAATTTTTGCTATAACTTGTTCAGAAGTATCCTTTTCTAACGTATAATTACGTGCGTCCAGAAACATTCTAAGCTGTTCCCACGCATACTTTTTTGTCTTCATTGTATTTCGCGGTATACTTTGCTTTATTTCATTTATTGAACTAAATCTTGTATTATTCATGTTAATAATACTTATTTAAATTTTTGAAACAGTTTTAATAATTTTTAGACAGTTAAATAAATAAATAAACAACTTAGTTTCCTTAGAAACCACTAACAAAGATTTTTTCCGCAAATCGCTAGGAAATTTTGACATTCCTGTCAAAATTTCTTGAAGAAAAAGTCAGGAATAGTTATTTTCCTAACAAGTGCGGAAAGTGATACTTTCCCGCACGCGACTGCAGTTGACCCGAACGACGCGAAGCGGAGTTCGGGCAAGCGGTCAAGGGCGGGAAAGACACTTTACACATGAGTTAGGAACATTATTTTTTCTACGACCGTATATACTAAAAAGTATACCAACCAATTTTTCAAAAGTTATCATATTTCAACATACATATACAAAACTTTAACCAAAAACTATCATTATTTTTATAAATAATAATATTAGAAACACAATTTGTTGCATTCTGTAAATTACTTAAAATTGCCGGTCCAGTGGAGTTATTTGGTGTTAACTGGTGAGTAGATGACGTTGATGAGGATGGCATCGGTTGAAGGTCACATAAAGATGACGATGAAGGTGACGGCAACGGTTTTAAGTCATTTGTAGATGAAAGAATTTTTTCTGATATATTTTTCTTATATAAAAAAGGGGTGGTTTGGTAGTTGATTTATGACACCACTTTGAAGAATGTACAGAATTATATCAAAAAATCTTCATTATTTTATATTTTCCAAAAAAATTAAAAATGCAACAAAAAGCTAGAAAAGATGTAGATTTTATTTGATGGACTATTTATTCACCTAGTGTAACAATAGTTATAACTTCCGAAGTAAAAAACTATCTAATAAGGTCAAAATTTGCATAATTCTACTTTCCCGCACTAGTGCGGGAAAGTGACACTTTCAAAGCCAAAATGCGTGCGGGAAAGTGGGTTAAAACGCACGGTCGTAGAAAAATGATATTTCCGTACAGTTGTTAGTGTTCTACATAAATGATTGAAAACACATTGCTTATAAGGAATTAATTTATATTTTGAAAACATCAAGTCATTGCTGAATACATTTTTAAGATCAATTTGTTATATTTACAGTAATTTGACAGTTAGTACAATTATTGAACATTGGAGGAACACTCTTAGAACTATGAGAAACATTTTGGACAACATGCAGGGTGGTAGGGTCATTTTGTTGAATATTTTGTACTGTGAAAATTTTATTTGCCACCTCAACCTTATTGTTAAGCGATTCTTCGATATATCCTTCAGCAACGTTTGATGACTTCCATCCGCCATGCCTCTTTAAACTAGTTATGTCGGCACCAGAGTCAACCAATATTGTTGCAGAAGACCGACGAAAGCAGTGACCAGTATATTCTGTCGGATTTACCAAGTTCAAATAAGTAGCAACTATTTTGGGCATTTTTCTAAATTGATGAATTCCTACCACTTGTCTACAACCCTTTCCGCTTTGATATTTAAAGAAAAATCGGTCACTGTTCATATTTTCTGGTCTTAACGAAACATACTTTCGATAAACATTCAAGTAGATCTGATTAATTACAAATGATCTTGGTTTGTTGGTTTTCGAATCAGGTATGCTGATTAAAAACTTAGATTCTAAGTCTTCTATATCGTGTACAGTCATTCGGACTAACTCATCCATTCTACAGGCCCCAGAAATACCAAATATTACAGCCACCTAAAAAATAAATAAAGCTATAATCTAAATAGAAATTAAAACCTTGTAAATTACCTTAATCATTAAATTTTCTTTATCTGGAGCTTCCTGGATAAATTTTTCAATTTCTTCCTTCGTTAAAATCTTAGATTTCTTTGCCCTATAACCTTGAGTTTGCCGTTTCAATGAAGAACGAAGTTTTGAGTATGTAGATATATCTACATTGTGTTTAAGTGCAAGGGTTGACTTCAGCATTGAATAATTGGCCCATAATGTTGAAGATTTCATCTTTAAACAAAGGTCTAGGAAGTATGCCATTACAACATTTTCTGAGAAAGAACTCGTATTTTTACTCATGCGATAATCCATAAAACGTCTGTATGCATTTTCGTACTTTTCTCTTGATTTCTTTGGCAATAATTCTAATGAAGCAGTATTCACTGCCTCAACCAGCTCTGGAGGAGTCCCAGGAATGGAAATTTCATCATCACTTATCATTTTACTTTCGAGAACACCAGCAATTAAATTTATAAGCGTCAAGTTTGACAATTCAACCTCAATACGTTTCCATAGTAACCCAAGTAATTTTATTAGGAATTTCAAAGCACCATTTATTTGGGAATAAAATTATCGCGTTTTTTTTTAAATCAATCAATATCTGTCGAATTTTAAACGATTTGCGGAAAAATAGTATGTTTACCTCGTAGGAAAAGCCACATTCCTGGACTCTGTGTTGCTAAGTCTCGGCTTGCGCCTCGACTTAGCAATCTTCACAGTCGTCCAGGAATGTTAAGCTTTTCCTACCCGGTAAACAATGTACTATATATTGAATTTTATCACAGAGTGATAGAATTTTATACACATAGATTTGATATATTAAACGTCAAAAAATTGCCGCGACAAGACAAAAAATTGCCAAATCAAAACCTTGAAATTTTGTCAGTTATCAATTTACTCTAGTGAAATAGTCATCTAGAAACAATTTGTAATTCACAATTGCGCATTTGTGATTGGTGCAAGTTAATACTAGGGAAATAGTCGAGAATAAAGGAAAATGATTGGGAGAAAGCGTTGGTGTTTGTGTCCCAACTTCCCCGAAATATATATTCGACTGAATATTTGTTAATATTTTTTTTACTTTTAGATACATGACGGTAACAAGAGGCCAAATCACCGGAACGGCCAAAATGGGTCTAGCAACCGAAAAAGGCGCCGTAGTAGATGAAGAACTGAAAGTACATGGTGTACATAAATTAAGAGTTGCCGATGCTAGTGTTATTCCAGTTTGTATAACTGGAAACGTAATGGCTCCTGAAATAATGATTGCAGAAAAAGCCTCCGAAATTATTAAAAAATGTTGGATGATCTAATATACAGGCTTACAATCGTCGGACCAATTACCTACTATGCTTAGTAAGTCACAATTTTTGTAATTGTGAGTACGTATTTCCAAGAAAGTTAAAAATATTCAGTCAACTCTTTAGTAGAAGCATATTTCTATCTAATTCTATCAATAACAAGTTGCCTAATGGGCATCGTGAGCTTAAACGTAAAACTTAGTCCAGAAGGCCAGGAAAATTATGAAAACCAAAAGAAACTAGATGACAAAAAGTGTGTGACTTTTACAAAAAAATACTTGACTGTAAATACATGAGACGCAGAAGACTGGAAGGTATATTTTTCACTGAAGAGTCCATTCTTAATTATAGTGTGTACAAAAAAAGGAAATTGTTGAAGAAGTTTGTTTTTACCTGCATTTTTGGACAAGATTACGTACTTACAAGTGATTTATTTCAAATTACAACAAAATAAAACACTTTCGTTAGGATTTAATGCCATATTGTAGAAAATTACTGAACATTTATAATATGTAGGTATTTCATAAATAAACAATTTTGCTCATTTCATTTTATTTGTTCACTTCGGTACTAAACTTCTACAGTGCTATTCAAAAGTCCCCTCCCCCCTCGTATCTTTTGAACGGCTAAACTTACATTAATAAAATTAGAAGGGTGAAAATAAAGTGTTGTAAACTTCTCTACGAATGGTAGCAGGTGACGTAATAGTAATAGATGACGTCACAGTGCCAGTCTGGCCAATAATTTTAAATAGGACCTTATGGCAAGTGATATCTCGTTTGAAAGGCATTGACATTGGCTACATAGCCATATTAATTTTGTTTGCGTTTAAACTAATTTTGACGGATAAATTAAATAAATACCAAAATTATTATTTCACATTTAAATATTGAAGATTTTTCAGTCCGCCTCTGTTTAGTTTTAATTTAATAGTATTTTATTATTGTTTAACGAGACGTTTAAGAGTTTACATAGGCAAAATGGTACGTACTCAAGCCGACAAAGTAGCAGCTATCTTAATAGTTGGTGAATATAGAAAGAATATAAAGAATATAAAGATACCCAGATCGCCCTATCTCGAGAACTTATTTGAGGGAGCTTCTTCACAAGTTTGAAGCAATAGGTAGTGTTCAAGATGCCAAACGATCCGGTCGACCAACATTTAGTGATGATAAAAAAATTGATATAGTTGCTGAAATGGTAGTGAACCAACCCTACGTCCTCCTCAACTAAAGTTGCGTCTATCTGTGAAGTAAGTATAAGTACAGTACAGAGAGTGTTGGCTAAAAATAAATTTCATCCATACAAGTTAAAAATGGTGCACCACCTTTCGGATGACGACCCCGACAGAAGACTCGAATTCTGTGAATGTATGACAAATAAAATTAGTCAAAACATTACACAATAACAATTTGTTTTAGTGACGAAAGTACTTTTTGCCTCAATGGAAATGTGAATACACAAAATATAAGGTATTGGAGTGACACAAATCCTCACTGAAATGAGGCTTTTATCGTTGATATGGCTATTGATGGATTCTTCGCTGATAGATAAGGCCTAATAGAGCGGGAAGAGTGAGTAGAAGTGGCTGGAGACTACCTGGAAATAAGATTTGATTCCAGCGGCGGCCTCGAGGTCGGTGTTAAGTTTTCTTAAAACTTAACCAGTAATAAGAGATTTAGGATTATAACAAATTTTATTGTACTGACAATTCTAATATTTTTCTGACAAATTACAATAACTTACTAACTTAAATCTTTTCTATAATTATTAACTGTAATCTTGAACAGTCGGGCAGTTTTTCCATGAGAAATGCTGTATTGAGGATGATTTGAGTTTGATTTGGATTTTGATTTGGATATTTTGTAAAAGAGAGCGTGTCCGAAGCTTGTGGCAGAAGATGTGGATGGAAGTTGAGGAAATTACTCGTTACTTTTGTGTTTTTTTGCAGCGTGAACATCGCATGGTGGGATGAGGTAGGATATCTGGGTTCAGTATCACTTTCTTTTCGCTGCTAGCACCGTTTTATAGATGTTCTTTAAGTCAGTTATAGGAAGAGGAGCATGAAATTCAATGGAATTCGACAAAAATAATATTGAAAGAGACCAATAATAAAAGACGAAAAATCAAAGAAAGTGCTTTGATACAACTAAATGCAGATAAATGTGTAGCTAGTATTTCAGCCGAATGTAGTCAAATTTGGTTACCAATGTTAGAAAGAGGAATTTCCCATAATCAATTACCTGTGTTATCAGGATAGCATCATAAGTTTTTATCCAGGTTTTCTTATGATTTATCATGGGAATAGTTGTTAATTGATACACACTTCAATACACAAAATCACCAAACTGAGTTATACATATTTTGAAAACAAAAATAATCATTCACAAAAAAGTAACATCAAACGCGTTTTATTAACATTTCCAAAATAAGCGAAAAAAAGCGCTATCCCAATAAAAACCGTTCCGGGAACGTGCACTTCACTGGATTCCATTTCTAGTAGACTATCATATCGTTAGAATGTCATAAAATAGAATATTTTATTCACAGTTTACCAGAGATGTGATCTACTATAAATGGACCTTAATAAAATTTGACAACAAAGTTTTGTAGTCTTAAACTTCAAAATATTATTGATTGTCTAGTTGTCATATTTTTTCGTTGTGTCAGATAGGGACCAAAAATTTTTTTTATTACTAGTTAATCTTGACAACGGTAGCTGGAACGCTACCGAAACGTCGAAAAAAAAAATAAAAAACATTTTTGTGGTTTGATTCCCAAAAATAAGAGAAAAAATAATAAGTAATACCACAAGGAACTTACAGAAGATAACAATATAAGTGTTATAGTCTGTTATACAGTGTGTTTGAATATTTCCGCGAGAAGTTTAATGTCCTGTATAATTGGATAGAAGTATATGAATAATAATCTATTGAAGCCAAGGATTTTTAATAATTATCTAAATTTATGAACACGCATGATTTATTTATCCATGGACGGATGGTCGGAATTATAATTAACACTGGTTGGAGCACAAGTGGGTTCGGCAAAAATTTCCGGTTAGGGTTAGAGTGGTCCCGGCGTCGGTGATTAGCATTAGTCGGAGAAATACGTTAAATAACCGAATAAAAAAAATTGGGTTAACAAACAACTAGAATAAAGCAACGCATTACTTCATAATCACTTTTGCGTCACATATGCGTTACCGTTACTTTTTTGAAAAAGGAAGTATGCGTTACTTTCCGAAAGTAAAGCGTTACTGAAAACTAACTCTTGATTTTCAGTTACACGTTACTTTTTTAGTACTGCGTTACTTAAAAAATAGATATATCGTAAGGCAACACGTACAGACATATACCGTCATAAATCTTCTAACCCTCGTTGACATATTTTCCCGAATCTGCGAACCAGAATATCTACAGGCAAATGGTTATCCCGAAAGAGATATTAATGGTATTTTATATACTAGACTATCTAGAGAAAAAGTAGATAACACAATCGTAGCCACTACTTAACTACCATATATATATAAATTATAACTAATCACAAAGCAACACGAAAAATTCAGTAACATCCGAGACTATTCAAAGACCCAAGAAATTCATTACCCAGTAGTTTATAATAGAGTTTATAATAGAATACCTCGTTCCTGTGGAAAAGTGTACATTGATGCCACAAAACGGAGCATGGGAGTGCCTGTTCGGGCAAATATGTGAGAATGTCGTCACCACAGTTATTGCAGGATTATTGGATTTGTTACATTTTTCGTATCTGTGCTCGTGACTACCACAGTTTGGGCTGCTGGGGTGAAACAGAGTCGGACTGGTGAATATAGTTGTACATACGATGAATACCCGTTTCGTCGAAACAAAATAATAGGATTATTTTTTTTAGTTGTATAAAGATATGATAGATTATAGATTGCAAATATTTATTCCTGACAGATCCCCAAATAGGAGTATGAAAGAAAAGGGAGTATCCATCTAATTGTAGACTAACAATTTTTAACTACAAATGACCAGTTTTAATAAATAATCGCTCTGTGTGCTAGAAGTATGCGTATTCAATTTAGAGATTTTTTAAAGTCAAGTATTTAAAAACTAAGAAAATGCAGTAGGTATACGTTTGTGAACATAGAGTTCATCCTAGAGGATTTCGGCGTTGTGAGGAATTAAACGATCTTCCAGAGGGATTTCAGAACGCCGCCCGCCATCGTAGAGGGAATAATAATTTGCATCAAAGAAATATTAATTGTTATAGACAGGTTATGGCTGAGATTGAAAGGAATAATGTAGGAAATGATGACTTTTTGTGTGTTTAATTGTGTACCGCAAAGACGCAATATCTGTTTTGTTTGCGATGGTAATAGAAATCTCCAGACAATTTCTTTTGAAGCCAGGATAGATATATATTTCAAAAAAGAAATATACGTCCCAAAAGGTTCTTTTTGCTGTATTGATAATTTTAATGAAGAAGGGTGGTTGTCGTCAGATTTAATCGGAGCGCTGCGTGCTAATCCTCGCAACGTAGTCATATCTCCTAACGAGATTTCACAATGGTTTCGAGCATCAAGAAATGCTTCCTTTGATGCTGTAAAAAATCAATTTGACTCTGAAGACGACTTAGCTACCAAAAAAATATAAAAACCAAAAACCGGCTTAGTCCAATAGAAATTTTGGGACGGGCGGAAGAGAGTTGGCGTTAGATTTCGCATCGATGCCTCTTGAGAGTGCTTGTTGGAGTTGGGTTTCAGAGTTTGTGATGATTAGGGAAGTTGGAAAGTTGGTGGCTTTGAAAACGATTCTCCATTATTTGCTAACGTTGATGTTGATTTGAAGACTTTTGAGAAGATTTTTTCGTTGGAGATGTTATTGTCAATGCTGGAAATGGCAAAATAGAAGTTTTGGCTGGAGTGCCCTTCCTTGGTACAGGAGTTTGGAAGTTGAGACGTATACATACCACTTTGTGGTCTCCAATGGCGTTATGAATTTGGAGTTAAGGAATTTTAGGGCCAGAGGTTTCTTCTACCGTCTGAAATTAGCCAAAGCTACATTTAATCCATTATTTACAGCAGGTGTCTATAATAGAATAGAATACCTCGTAACTGTGGAAAAGTGTACATTGATGCCACAAAACTGCTCATAAATAGTCGTCTCTATAAACACAAGACAAACCAACAAATTATCAGTGGCAGAACATGATGTACGGGACGAAAAGCATAACATTCGTTCCAACAGAACTGAGGTTATATCCACAAATAATCATGATATGTTTAAATTACATCGAAATAGCTGAAGAGAAAAACAATTTCAACAAAAAAGAAGGATTGAAAAACATTGGGCATGGTGTTTCGAAAGCCAGTGAGATGCGTAAAAACGGTTACTTCACTGGTATAAATATTGCAAAATCACCTTAAAATGAAAAATGTACATAACATTTTAATAATTATGGTTAAATTAAAAGTTTGCTAATTTACCGAACTGTATAAATATGAATAGTATAATTAGTCGAGTTGTTATCGAATTGCAAGCATCGGGTTGAGTAAGTACTAACATTATTCATTTATTTAGGAGCTTTCAGTGAATATAATTTTTGCACACTTAAGCTATTTCTAGAGCGAGTAGATAGGTTCGTTCCAATTGTAGGAACGGTCTTGGGACGGTACAAAAGCTACCGTCTAGAAGGGGTGATAAAGTTAATGTGTCCTTATATATGGGAAACTGAGCCGTGGCGCCCCCTATTTGTACGGGTGGCGGTACCTTGAGAGTCACTTCAGTGGCTCCAACACCTTCGAAATAGTAGTGATCTTCGCTAACAGCCGAAAAAGAGGATTCCTATAATTATACAGTTTTTGGCGGCTTACGCGAAATCACTGTAATTTTACTTTTATTGCTAAATGGCATTTTGGGTCAATTTTTTGCTTTTTCATTCAAATTTACTCAACATTAAATTGATATTACAATAATAACAATCAAATAGTCAAATTAAATTAAATTAAATGTCAAAACACGGACCATATAGTGCCTGAAGTGGGAAAAATGAAGCAATAATCTTCAAGTTTATATATTTTATTCAATACAAAAAAGTACACATTTTGTCACATATTTCAATGACAAACATGAAGAAAAATTAATGCTAGGAATTCAATAACAATGCAATAAACTGATTGGGTATACTCAAAACTTCTTTCCAGCCAAACTGAACGTTGTTCTTCATGGCTAGGGAGTTCAAAGCTGTATAAAATGATAATTACTTTAATATTATGTCCTTTTTAGTTCTGTATCTGTATCTGTAGAGTAGGGAGGGTGAGTGTGTAGGCTCACAGCACTTAGGCCACATGTGACCCATTGTACATCCTCCCGAGGAGTTGTCCTCCTAGGTCATTGTCCATCCTGTCCTTCTCAGGAAGGTGGACAGGTCACTGGGAGACATCTCCTTTATATTTCTTCGGCGCCAGCTTTCCAGGGTCGCCCAGGGTGATCCTGGCAAGACTGCATCCTTTGATTCCATCCCATCTCTTAAGGGATTAAGCATGGGTGTAACGTTTGGCTAGTTCCGCAATTGTCGAAGTCGTTAGGCCGTAGGTGTCACTGGGTCCTTTTTAGTTAATGAAACATGTTTTACTTTATAAAAATAAAGCTTACCGGGTGCACCTCTCTTAAATAAAAAGTTCCACTATAAACAATAAAAACCAACTACAAAACTCAACTCACCCACAAATATATAGCAAAATAGTTTGTAAAAAACAAAAACTGGAATAACTCAAGATAGGTTATCTGTGGATAAAATCATAGGGCATGTCCACGACAGTTGACAGTTGACAATACCCCGGTGGTAGAATAATAAGCACGATCAATATTTATCAAACAACAAACAACTATTAACCTATATTATGGTGTGGAAACCACTTATGGAATGAAATTCTTTGTCATTATTTTAGAAAATTATAAAAAATGCCGAGACACGTCAACTTTTGAATTGAGTTGTGCGTTATGTAAACATAAATTCAAATGTACAGGGTGATTCACGCAAGTATGCCATAGTCGTTGTTGTTTTTTTTTTTTAATGAAACACCCTGCATATTTGCATATTTTTGAAATCCTCTTAATGAACCGATTCCAACAAACTAAATAATGTATGGTCAATTATGAATTATACATGGTGAAATTTTTATTTTCACAGTTATTAAACACATACATAAAATACCTGATGTATTTGATTTTAATACATTAAAATAAATGCTCAAAATGTTCTCCACCTAGTTGTTGGCAATAGCACAGTTTCATATAGAGCTCCTCCTTAACTTTGTTTAAAGTTTGAGGTGAAATATTCCGTATTTCTGTAGTTATCCTGTCTTTGAGGTCTACAATGCTAGTTGGTTGTGTTACATATACTTTGTTCTTGAGATAACCCCACAGAAAAAAATCTAACGGCGTAAGGTCTGGCTATCTATCTGGCCACTCAATAGTACCTCTTCGTCAATCCATTTATTGGGGAAGATTTCATCAAAATAAATTCTTAGCATTAAAGCATAATGGGGTGTTGCCCCGTCTTGCTGGAACCAAACATTTTCATTCGGTAAGCTAGCGTTGCGTTGATATAAGTTTGCCAACGCAGGAATAACTTCATTTCTAAGCATATTTAAATATTTTTCAGCTGTCAAATTTCCATCTATAAATATAGGACCAATAATATGGTCGCCTAGGATACCGGCCCAAACGTTCACCTTTTGAGGGTACTGAGTATGTGTCTCACGCATCCAATTAGGATTCTCTGCTGACCAATATCTACAGTTCTGTCGGTTTACCTCTTCATTCAATGTGAATGTTGATTCGTCAGAAAAAAGAATGGTACCAAGAACTATCTCATTTCTGTTCAGTTTATTCATCAATCTTTCGCAGAAATCCATTCTACGATCTGGATCGTCTTCTGTTAACTCATGTACAAAAGTTAATTTGTAGGGATGAAGTTTTTCTTTATGAAGACATCTTAGAACAGTTGTATGAATAACATTATTTTCACGGGCAATTTGACGTGTACTTGAAGTTGGATTCTTGGACACTTAACAAAATATCCACTTTTTACATCATCTTCAACGAAGTGTGGTTTTCTTTTCAATGGTTTGACATGTTCAAGTTCTCTGAATTGTGCATGAATTTTAGACACAGTACTTTGTGAAATATTAGGCAATTCGGGATACCTGTGATTAAATAAGTTTGCAACTTCAACTTTACTTCTGCAGTTATCCCCGTACCCGATCATCATTAAAATCTCAATTCGGTGAGTCTCAGTTAAATATTTCATTGTTATGTCGACAAGGAAAGAGTGACAAAGATTTTACTTTATCAGTAAAAACTGTAAACACATCAACAACTGACAGAATAGAAAACAATCCACATTATTCACCGATTTAAAATAATCCACATTTTTTACCGATTTTGTCTAATTATTGGCGTTTTTAGGCAATTTTTAGGTATTTATGATAAAATTCATGGGCGTAGCAGGTTTTCTTTAATATACAAATACGTCTAATAATTAGTTAGTTTAGATTTCTGATAAATCCATATTTAGCTAATTTAAAAAAAGTACCAATATGTCAAGTGTAATAAATTATTAATTTTAAAACTTCATCCTGTATAATTCATAATTGACCATACATTATTCAGTTTGTTAGAATCGGTTCATTAAGAGGATTTCAAAAATATGGAAAAATACAGAGTGTTTCATTAAAAAAAACAACACCGACTATGGCATACTTGCATGAATCACCCTGTACATTTAAATTTATGTTTACATAACGCACAACACAATTCAAAAGTTGACGTGTCTTGGCATTTTTTATAATTTTCTAAAAAAAATGACAGAGTTTTATTCCATAAGTGGTTTCCACACTGTATAATCTGGTAGCTTGTATAAAAATTGTTCCCTTATATTCATCGTTTCTAGCGGAGTGTAACTTATAATAATCAGATTTTTAGTTTTCAGAAAAAATGATTCAGTCGACTTCATTATGTGTACAACTAACAGCTCTACTTATAATAAGCAATGGGATAATTCAAACTGTAGCTTTTCTGAATTTCAGTCAACTAGTCTACACAGCAACTGAACTTGATTCAAAGTTTTCCGAAATTCCGTACGCTTTTAAAATTCGTAAGTATTTATTCAAATAATATAATATCTAATAGATTCCACCCTTGGCTTCGATTTTGTCGACGTCCTAAATACGTCTTAAAGACCATTGTGAGTTAATTACCATTTTGGAGACCGGAATCCTTTCGCGGAATCAGCTCCAATGTAATAATGAAAAAAAAAGTTAACCGAAAAAAAAAGAGAAGATCTGACCATTGGAAAAAATCTAGTAGGGCTTGGACAATCAAATATTCTTCTGGGTAACTATAACCTGTTGAGATCAAATGAATGCATGTCAAACTAAAACTGCACAAAGAGTTTTGACAGGAATCCTAACGGGACAGTTTTTGAACCTACCGGATCCAAAGAAATATGCAGGTCACTGTTATAGAAGGTCGTCTGCTTCTTTGCTGGCAGACTCAGGAGCAAATATAACGGAGAAAAAAGCACGGAAGATGGAAGTCTACAACAGTAATTGATTGATGTAATTGGCAACTCGGCTAAGGTATTAATATCAGCGAATAATAGCAAATACTATTAATGTTAATTTTAATACATTATAATACTATAATATTGAAAGTTCCATATATCTATTTGGTTAAAAAGAATTTAATGATTATGTCTTTCCCAACACTAGTGTCATTAGTAGTTCACCTAACTAGTGCGGAAAGTGATACTTTTCCGCACACTATTGCAGATAGCCGAACGACTCTCCAAAAACTTAACAAATTTTGTCCACGACCACCTAATAATAAGTCAATATTTTACCTCCTAACTAAAGGTATATGGTACCCATATATCAACTGTCGTGAATTATGGTTCATAATACACTGTAGTGTATTATGGTTCATAATTCACGACTAGAGATGGGGGTACAATATGAAATAAACTATTAAATCTGTGTATTTTGTTCAGGAAATTTGTTTCTGACATATATAGTATCTATAAAATATTGTAATTTTCAGTATTGATACTTTTCATAACGATATTTTCTAATATTAAGTATTTTAAAACAATATATTTATAACGGTACGTTGTATTGATACTTTCTACAGTATCGCCCATCTCTATATATGTCAAATTATTTGAAGTAGATGACTTTTATTTATTAATAAATAAATTAAGTGTCGTGGACAAAGTATAGTATTCTACTCGCAATTTATGGCCATAATTCACTTGGGTGACTTGCGCCCCTCGCCTGCGGCTCGTGACACAAACGTCACCCATCGTGAATTATGGCTATCATAAATTGCTCGTTTAATAATATACTATACTCTCCGCACGCTAGTAGAAAAAAGTATTTTACTTTCAACACGCTACTTTCTAAACGTCTTTTAACACGTTTGACAGTCATTTTATCTAATTCCGCTATCAAATGTGACACTTTAAGTCTCTCCTTGACGTTAGGTAACGTCACATTTTTCATAACATCCATATATCAGTTATGAAAAGTAGTTATGTGAAAACTTTACGTAACTGTTTCAGTTTTAACATAGAGATACCACATAAGTTTCAAAGAATAATTTATCAATTAGGTGGGTACTGTCAAAACTGACAATTGTTTCATTATTTAAACTGACAATTACCCCATTATTTCAATTCAATAGTATTTTAAGATTTATAAACATTGAAATCAACATTATTAAGGACACAGTTATTTAAAGTAAGTCAATTTTTTGGGTGAATACTTCATAGTTACAATACTTTTAACACCATCTAAATCCACTTTAATATTACCATTGTAATTGAAGATTTCATGAAATATTATAAAAGCGCGGAATTAGATAAAACGTTGTACGTAAACACATTATGAAGAGTTCCACATTGTTTAACTCGCGTAATTTGCAGAACTCGCTAGCGCTCGTTTTGGCAAATATTACGCTTGTTGAACAATATCGCTCAAAAAAACATTTTTAATGTTATTAAAAATATAGCACAAGCTATGGCACTACTGATTATTAGAAATGTTATTTTCATACAAAAAATTACATTTTCTCAGGACATTATATTTTTTGAAATTTAGGTATGGTTCGGGTGGCTAAACTTTTATATTATAATTAAACTTGATTTTTTTGTTAAAAATTAGGCAATCGTGTGGGGAGAAAAATAAATACGCCATTTTTGTTGTCTATTTGTGTACTTTATACTTTTGAAAACTCATATACAGGGTGAAATTTTCAAGACCAGTCCTAACTTTTTTCTTGTTTAAATATAGTATATTACATAACGTGTGCGGAAAGTGACATTCACACGAGTGTGAAAAATCACTTTCACACGAGTAATGTACAGTATTTTTCCTACGATTACGAGATAATTCCATCAAATAATGTGTAATCAATATCTGACATATTAATACACACAATGTTACAATTAAACTCAACATAATTGATTTCAAAAAGTAACAATAACTATCGTTAGTAACAAAAATGCAAGTAGTTATAGGTAGGTTATTATAATTATCAATTGGTTGGATAATTATAGAAATTGAAATTGGAATTATTATTGCTGCATTTTATATAATATACACAGCTTGTTCAATTGAAACCCATCTTTGGTCCAGGAAAAAATTATTGACAAGTACAGTTACAAATAACTACCACTACAATTGAGGCACATATCCCACTGTTTCACCAACCGATGTATACCCTGCTTATAGAATTCTTGTGGCTGCTGCTGGAAGAATTCTTTCACAGCGTTTTGTACTTCTGCGTCCGACTGAAAACGGTTACCTTTTAACGCCTTTTTTAGTGGCCCAAAGATGTGAAAATCGCAAGGCGATAAATCGGGACTATAGGGTGGATGTTCTAATATCCTCCATTTCTTTCGTTGCAGATTTTCTTTCACTACGTTGGCAATATGAGGCCGAGCATTATCGTGAAGCAGAATAACACCACGTGAAAGCTTCCCTGGATGTTTTCTTCTTATTGCTTGATGGAGCTTGTTCAAAGTTTCATTATACAGGTTTGCGTTGATATGCACTCTAGGTTCTGTAAACTCTATCAGCAAGGGTCCTTCATGGTCGTAAAAAAATGTCAACATCACCTTGCCTGCAGAAGGTTGAACTTTAAACTTCTTTGGTGGCGGAGAATTTGCGTGTTTCCATTGCATCGATGACAGCTTACTGGATGGTTCAAAATAATGACACCAAGATTCATCGCCAGCAACTATTGACGAGAGAAAGTCATTACCATTTTGACTGTATTCCGTGAGGTGTTGCAAAGACAAGCCCATTCGCAAGCTTTTTTGGTCCTCAGACAAAAGAAAGAGGAACCCATTGCGCACAAACTTTGCTGTAACCTAGTTTGTGTACGATACTATGGACAGATCCTATACTCACACCAACATTTTCTGAAATTGCTATGATTGAAATTCGACGATTTTCTCTAATCAGGCCTTCCACACATGCCACATTCCTGTCTGTTGATGCAGTAATCAATGCACCTGGTCGTGGCTTATCATTCGTCCTCTCTTCTCCATTCTTAAATTTTCGACACCATTCCTTCACAGTTGGATATGCAAAACATGCGTTTCCATACACTGCTTGCATTCGCGTATAAATTTGCAACGGTTGCAAACCTTCAGCACACAAAAATTGAATGACCGCACGCTTATCACATTTGGACGGATTGTTAACAACAAACGCCATTTCAAAGTCACAATACTTAAAATCGCTGTCAAATATAAACGAAATAAACAGATCAGTGTGACGTTTGCATACACCACTAATGTTGGAAAACGTCAGTTGAATGATTACAATTGTTTCCAAGGCTAACCTGACCAAAGATGGGTTTCAGTTGAACAAGCCTCGTATATATTATGATAAATACCTTTGAAGATGATTACATTTTCCGACTATTATAAATATAATGGTTTGGATTTTGGATCAGTTGGTACAACATAGGACTTCTGACGAAGGGTACGCGGGTTCGATCCTCGACCGCGTAGGTACCTACTGAATTTTTTTCAATCAATAAAATGAAAAAAAATATCACTTTTCAAATAGATCGCTTCAAAATTTAGATATTACATAGATGAAATTAAATTTTTGATTTTAAATGAAATAAATAAATTATATTATACATAGATAGACATAGATTGACATATACATAGATTTGCGGGGTAAATAGACTAGCATTTCAAGATTCAATTTGACAGCTTTTTTTATCCGTACACGTATGGATAAGTTTTTTTGTATGAACAAAGGACACTTTCCATAGAGCTAGACAGTGCGATATATGTCACTTTCCTATGTGATCGTAGGAAAAATAAGTTAATAATGTGATAAGTATACCACGTATAATAAAATAGTACTGAGCGGATAATATTCAATATATTTTGCAGCTTCAAAAGAATACGACTTCATAGTCGTTGGTTCGGGTGCGGCTGGATCTGTAGTTGCCAATAGACTTTCAGAAAACTCAGATTGGAAAATATTACTACTAGAAGCCGGATCTCCACCAGACGCATTAACGAGTGTCCCTTATTACTCTGTACTTTATCAATTAAGTTCCTACAACTGGGGATACACCATGGAAAAAGAAGACGGCGTATGTGAAGCTATGGTTGATAACCGATGTGCGTGGCCGAGAGGGAAAGCTCTAGGAGGTACATCGGCGACTCAAAGCTATACAATATATTCCAGAGGAAATCCTATAGATTATGATAAATGGGCAGCTGAAGGTACAGTATCTAATTGGTTTTCTTGTATATCACTTTTTTTTAATAAGTATTATCAATTGCCAATGGTAACTTGTAATGTTTGGTTAGTCTTTGAAGTATCCAGTAATCATTAAATTTAATCAATGACTTCCTTCTCAGTGTAGTAACTTTAATAGCAATACTCAATTCTCATCTATCAATAGATTACTGTCTGCGAAATTTAGTTTATCTTTAACCCTATTGAAAACACACAGCCTCTTGAATTTCAATAATAAAGCGGTCTCCACACGGGGGGAAACAAATACGTTTGTCCAATGTGAGTTTTGAAAAAATAGCATTGGACGGTCGGACTGTCGGTTTCTGCGACACATCAAAAGGATTGTACTACTGCCCCATAATCGCGAGATTGTTCATTCTATTTGTAAGGTGAGCAGATGATAACAATGAGCGCGTTCAGACCGGCTCAACTATGAATTTATTTCTCCACGACTAAATAATAACGCACAAATTATTTTTACATAATTAGCTGCATAATGATATACATTCTTCACACCAGTGAATAATGAAAAAGAATTCACTCTTGTTAGCCAATCACATTCTATTATTATCATAATTCACGCCAAAATGAATTAAAGTGAATAAATCAAACCGTCTCTTTAAAACGTCAAATACCTAAGAACGCAAATCGCTTCTGACAGCGCGTCGTTTGAAACGTCAAAATAATTATAAAATCATAATTTACGTATTATAAGAGAAAAAAATGGACAACAGTAGCGATAGTGAATATGTACGGCTCCCGGAATTAATTTCATTTATAAATGTAAGGGTTCCGATTAACAATATGAGTTACGTATATATATACTGTTTACATTTTTATAAATATGCTCTATAGCCTAGTGGTGGTTGACTATGGCGCGGACGATCGAGGTTCGATCCTCACTGGAAGTTTTTTCTTTTTAGTCGTGGAGAAAGTATAGTCTTTTACTTGTGTAGAATGGCTATTATTCACTTGGATGATTCCGCGTGAATAATAGCCATCATTCTGCACTCGTTGAAGAATATACTATTCTCCACGACTAAATAATAACGCACAAATTATTTTCACATAATTAGCTGCATAATATAAATTCTTCACACCAGTGAATAATGAAAAAGAATTCACTCTCCTTAGCCAATCACTTTATTATCAGAAATCGTCTCTTTTAAAAACTTCAAACACCTAATACCTCAAATCGCTTCTGACAGAGCGTCGTTTGAACCGTCAAGATAATTATATAATCATAATTTTACGTATTATATAGTGAAAAGATGGACAACAGTAGCGATAGTGAAGATTTAAAATATGTACGCCTCCAGAAATTAATTTCATTTATAAATGTAAGGGCTTCGATTGAAAATAGTTTTAAAAATAAATATGCTCTATAGCCTAGTGATAAACATGGTTGACTCTGGCGCGGGCGATCAGGGTTCGATCCTCATTGGAAATTTTTTTACTCGTGGAGAGTATAGTCTTTTACTTGTGTAGAATGGCTATTATTCACTTGGATGATTCCAAAATTCACTCACTGCACTGGCTTGTTTTGGAAACAAGCGTGAATAATAGCCATCATTCTACACTCATTGAAGAATATACCATTTTATTTTCAAGGTAATTCAGGTTGGTCATACAATGATGTACTTCCTTATTTTTTAAAATCTGAAAATTGTCGACTTGGGAGCATTTGCAGCAACAACTATCACCATACTGGCGGCCCAATAAGCATTGAATATGGTTATGAAAGTGAACTATCAAGAATATTCCTATCAGCAGGTAAAATATCTATTTCAAACAGTTTCTAAAATTAAGTGCACTGAGAGGGAAATTGTGAGAGGGGGGGGGAGAGATAGATGAAGAGAAAGAGAGAGAGATAGCGAGAGGGGAAAAGAGAGAGTAGAGAAGAAGATATATAATTGGAAAAAATGGGAGAGAAATGAAGTGAGGAGAGAAGTAGAGTGGGGGAAAAGAGAAAAAAATAGAAATAAATTGAATAAACGAGAAAATAAAAAATATGAAAAGACAGAAAAGGGAAAAAGAAACTATGAAAATTGTTAAAATAATTAGAGAAGAGAATAAAAGGAAGAATAATAGAGAAGAATGAAAAAGAGACAAAAAGGAAAGGGGATAAGAGAAGGGTGAAGCTTATTTAAGGAAAAAAGGAAGAAAGAAAAAGATAGAGAGAAGGGAAAACAAATGATAAGAGAAAGATATTGAGAAGAAAGATAAGAGGAGCCAAATGGGCCTAGTGGTTAGCATCCCATTAGGCGAGTAATCGGCTGTAGCTGAAAGGCTTCTGCTGAGAAAACCGAAAAAGAAAAGTACCCTCAGGTCGAAATACACTCAATAGGAACTGTACCTTAAATATCCCGCAAGGGTGAGGAAAGAAGTAGTTTCTTCGGTGAATGTGCGATGTTTCGAGTTTTGAGTGGAGAATAACGCAGGTGCCGGGTTTCAGTACCCGGAGAACAGGGGAGGAGACCGTCTGACTAATTTGAATCCCGCTCTTTTACCGAACATATGGGTGTACTCGAGGTGGTTGTTGTTTGATTTAATTGCAATTCATGCGTACTATTTAAAACAGGTATTTTTTATTTGTTCATTTTTGTTTTACCAGAAAAATATTTTAGTCTTAATCGTTGTTAACTGCTTTCTGTTTTAGGTCAAGAGCTTGGTATTAACCAAGTAGACTACAACTCTCGGGACTTTTTAGGATTTTCTCATATACAATCCACTCAAAAGCACGGCAGACGAGACAGCGTTAAAACAGCATTTTTAGATCCCATTCGTTTCCGAGAAAATTTGGATATTCTTTGTTCGGCCAGAGTAACCAAAGTATTGATTGATCCTACCAGCAAATCGGCACAAGGTGTGGAATTTTTGTATAAAAACCAAACGTGGAGAGTAAATGCGAGCAAAGAAATTGTTCTATCAGCTGGATCTTTCAATTCCCCTCAACTTCTCATGCTTAGTGGTGTAGGTCCAGAAAAACATTTGACAGAATTAGGTAAATAATATCCAACACATTCACATTTACATTTTTTTTTATATTTCTCCGCAGTTTTGATAAGTGTCAAGAGCAGAAGCTTTCTACTTAAACTAAATTGTATGTTCATAAAACAATGGATAAGTTAGGACAAAAGCTCAACCAAAAAATTAACAAGTAATTGATAAAGAAAAATCAAGTACGTGACTCTCTGGCGGTTATCTTTTCCAGAGACAAAAGCTATTTA